>JAGVSP010000951.1:0-91682 GCA_022494985.1 Micrasema minimum
ATGTAAACGTTTAAGTATTGGTAATTGAAAACGTAAAAAAACAAATAATATATTTACATTATTAGCTATATTAACAATTTCCTGTGTGCAAACATACGATAATAACTTAATAACGATCGCGCTTAAAAAAATACACATACTTGGCGTGTCTTTTGACAGACTGTCCAGTTTTCTGAACAAGAAACTGTGCAGTTTTTTATCCCGTACCTATAAAGTGCGCATTAGCGTTTAGAAGTAAAAATATCGAGTAAATAGCGCAGATAGAATTCCGCGAATTTCAAGTTACAAAAATGATTTAATATACATTGTTTCTTTAGTGAAAATTTTCGAGGTGTTTCTCGTTAATTTTCGTGCATTTCATATCACATCCCTTAAAAGTCGATGGTGCCCGACGAATATTGTATTATCTCGGAATGCAAACCCCGCTCCGGCGGCGGCGGGTGCGTTGACCCCGTAATGTATCGATTTTGGAAACGAACGCGTGTGCGTGTGCCGTGTGCTGGCGCCCCTGCCTACGAGATTCGCCATTTTCTCCGCGCGGATTAGAGGGGCACCTAACGCCCAGGGAAACCTCCCCTCGGTGCTGAACGTATCGCGGACGTACGACCGCTAAGCCTTTGTCACTTTGCTGGTCGCTGGTGCTTCACTGGTCGGGGCCAACACGTACACCTACACCTATATATAATGCACTATTTGGCTGGCTTCAGACGGTATAACGCGTTCATTGCACTGCAACCTATGGAAAACGATCAACAATTGAGCGCAATTCACAAAAATTTCGCGTTCGGGATGGCTGAGTCTAAATACAAAGAAATACCGCATCACATTTTAGTACTAGATGTGCCGAAATTTCACAATAATCGCCAGTAAATTGACACTAACGCCAGTTTTCGGTAGCCATGATATGCACACAACGTATTTGAGATTTTATACATACAAAGGGCACAAGCGCCACGCATTCCTACTGCACATAAGTACGATCACTTGCAAAGCTTGGAAAACGAATCCGTTAACATAATATCCAATGCATTCAGGGTAGGTGCGCTAGTCTTGGACAGTCTTCGTTTAGAGTGAGTGCGCCAATCTTGGACAGTCTTCGTTTAGAGTGAGTGCGCCAATCTTGGACAGTCTTCGTTTAGAGTAAGTCCGCCAATCTTGGACAGTCTTCGTTTGGGGGTGACAGTCAGGGTCAGGGTCCGGTCTCGGGCCGGGCGGGGAGGGTGCGTGATGTATGCCGCCGCGTCCGCTGTCATGTCCCGGCGCAGCAGTATGGCGCCAGGCGCAGGAAGCAGTACTGCTGTGACAGGACAATATAGCGGCCGCGGCGGCCGGCCGGCGAGCACTGGGCCCCGAGCCGGAGCAGGGCGCGAGGCGGCCGCCGCGGCGCGCGCACCCGACACACCCCGGCGCACGTCACACCCCACCCCGCCCCGACGGAGCCGGCCGGGGGAATTTTATCTTATTATCAAATTATATACCCGGGTATTTTTTTTACTCTAAGCGTCTGGGAGGTAATGTTTTCGCTGTAAATTGGAAGGAAACTTGTAGTGGATGGGCTCATATTTTTATTTTATTAAATTTACTTTGTCTTGACGAGCTAAACTCCGAGCACTCCAGGGCCACATTCCGAAAATGATGTAGGTAAAATTTATCGCATTTATCGCCTTTATCATTAAAACTTTCCGATTGACGTCATATACGCTTCCAAAATGCAATACAATCTACGAACACTCTATCAGAATGAGTGCTAGGGCAATTTTTCAGTTAGAATATTCAGTTTTAGGTACATCACAGTCGATAAAACTGAATACCGAATTTTCTGTCTGAAAAATCAAGTAAAAGGATGAAAGTAAATTGAATGCAGTTGAAATGCGATCTCTCAGGCGAATGTGTGGTAAAACTATGTATGATAGGTGCACTAATGTTGAAATTAGAGCAGAATGCAAGGCTGAGATAAGCATTATCGACAAAATTAAGAAAGGTCTTTTACGTTGGTTCGGTCATGTAGAGCGATGAGCGATGTCATGGATGATGAAAGAACGGCTAAAAAATATATATGATGCGACTGTGCCTGGATGTAGACGTCGAGGAAGGCCGAGAAAGACATGGCATGATCAAGTAAAACAAGTGCTTGAAAGTGGGCATGTAAGAAGTCGGAATAATCGACGTGCGTGCATGAGAAGATGTATGAATGTGGAGGAAGCAAGAGAAGTATGCCCAGGACAGAGTGGTGTGGCGTTCTATCTTGTCTGCCTACCCCTTCGGGGAAATGGCGTGATGGTAAGTTAGTTAGTTAAAATCAAGTATGTCAGTTTGCCGGCGTCGTTCATTTTGGAGTAAAAATTTCACGCAAACATTTCATTCTTCATATTTTAAAAAATAAACAGTTTTTATCGGCCATGTAAGGCGACTGTGTAAATTCTCACCCAAAAAAGCGATAACTCTCCACTTCCGATAAAACCTACGATGTCTATATTAGGGCCGGTTTTATGAACATCCGTTAGTACCTAGTGCTAGGTTTACTGATCAGGTAATATTCCATACATTTTGTACCAAATATTTCCCGATTAGTATATCGAACGTTGCGAACGAATGCTTATAAAACCGGCCCTTAAAAAATAAGTAGTAGTTTAAGTCAACTTCTTCATTGTAATAAAATTAAAATATTTTCTTTTAATTCCCAGTCCGTCCCGGAGTACCATCCCTCTTTCATTAATGGGAGGGAAAGTGTGGAAAAACGGATCGGCCATCTCCGTAAAACGTTCGCATCTTTCCGCCGAGGCCTCGGGCTCCTAGCAACGCTAACACGCCACTCCCAAATCCCGAAAGACTCCGGCTCAAAACGCCCCCATTCGCCAAAAGCTCCCAGCAACTAAACTCTCCATTAGATCGCGCGGGCCATTTGACTCGGCTCTTTTTACCAAAGCTGCCTGTTTCTTTAAATGAGTTTTCATTACGGGGGTGGAGCTGTTTTTTTTTAAAGGGTTCGCCTTCGGCTTCGTTCGCTTTCTCGTTCGGATATTTCCGCCGAATGGTTCCTGCGCAGTGTTTTATTTTTCGCGTGTTCGGCGCAGATTCCCCGATCGGCACTCTCCGCTCGGATGTCTTCGGAAAACTTCGTAATCCGGGGGCGGGGGTGGTTGATAGTATCGTCGGCGCTCTCAATTTGCGAATATTATATGGTGACGTCACATGAATTTCGGGTACATTTTCCCTAATAAATATCCCGAAACCTTTTTCCTTTTTCAGCGGACGTTTCAATTTCGAGCATTACTTTTTATGACATTGAGACAACATTTTTTTTTTTTACAGCCTCACCAGGCCAGGAAGCCCAATTATAGAGTAGGATAATATCACAGAACACCCAGGATCGAAAACAATATTTTATAATAAAAATTAGCTCAGACATTTAACGTAAAAGGAATGTGTATCATAACGGCAAAGGAATTCATCGTCATCATCATCACTTCAGCCCGTTGAGGTCTACTGGTGGACATAGGCCTCCCCCTGCCGTCTCCACTCCTCCCTCCACTGTCTTCCAGCAGACTTCCCGATGTCGTCCACCCATCTAATCCTTGAGGCCTCTGGTTTCTAGGTCTCCTAAAGGAATTACCTAATAATAAAAATATATTTGAATATCTGTTCTTTTTTGCCGTCAAATTTCAAAGCTAAATTGTACGGAATGCCGTCGTTTATAATATAAACGCGTAACAGTTAAGTATGTTACACACAGATAAGAGAAATCGTTTATCTCTTTTCTGTAATTATTTAATTGTATCGTATAGAAAGAGAGGCTTTATGATTATCGAGTACTATTGGCTATACGCAAGTGTCCAAGATGGCCAATTAATGGTCAGTGCCCGAAACAGGCCGCTGCACCCTAGATCGATACCGCCAGACTTCTTCACAGCTCCACAGCTTACCGAACTTTGTTGGTTCCATAATATAGCGAGCAATATCTGACCAGCCGAGCCTAGTGCCACCTTTATACGGGACCGAAAACTGTACAGTCTGTCAACAGACACGCTAAATACTTATGTGTATCTTTTAAGCGCGATCGTAAGCTACTATCGTATGTTTGCACACAGGAAATTGTTCATATTGCTAATAATGTAAATTTGTTATTTGTTAACTATTAGTTCTGGTACCAACCCTTATGTATGGTAGTGAAGCGTGGTGTTGGAAAAAGAAGGATGTTGAAATGCGATCTATGTGTGGTAAGACTATGTATGATAGGTGTACAAATCTCCAAATTAGAGCAGGGTGCAAGGCTGAGATAAGCATTATCCACAAAATTAACCTTTTACGATGGTTTGGTCATGTGGAGCGAATGAGTGATGAAAGAACGGCTAAAAGAAGTTTAAATGCGAGTGTGCCTGGATGTAGGAGCCGAGGAAGGCCGAGAAAGACAACCTGGCATGACCAAGTACGACAAGTACTTGAAAGTGGACATGTGAAAAGTGGGAATAATCGGCGTATGTGCATGAGAAGATGTATGAATGTAGAGGAAGCAAAGGAAGTATGTCAGGACAGAGTGGTATGGCGTTCTATCCTCTCTGGTACCTAATCAGTACTAGTTTTTCTTGTTTAAGAATAATGTCGGGGTTCGAGTGGTAGTAATGTGGAGTACCTACCCAATCATCGTTCTTCATTAATAACTCCAAACATTCGCATATCTTCTCTGCACAACATTCATTTCTTTAAAATTCTTATCAGAAAAGTTCATTAGCATATTGAATCTATGCGCATTTTGTGAAGGGAGTAGAAAACATCGTCCATGCGCTCGGTAGCTGCAAGACAAGAATCTATCTCCCCACAAAGTTATATCCGTTTACACATAATCCATCATTATAATCTACGTATTCAAATTAACTTTAAAGGCTAGAAAGAATCCCAACCGTCCATGCGCTTTGTAGCTGCAAGACGTGTTGTGATCTAGCCTCTTCATTGTACATTCCTCTCAAAAATAGCGCTTGGTAAATCATCCAGAAATAAATAAAATATGTGTTTTGAACATCCTCGATAGCAATATAATTTATCACCCCGAAGGTCAAAGCTAGGTCAAGCCACGTCTATTTTGTGACAACCCTGACCAACCCTGGTCGACTGGACTGAAGTTATTTCTGGGCGACAGATATGTTAAGATTCCGGTGAAACATTCACCATTTAGATTTTAGAAGACTCTTTCTCACTTTACTGTCCTGGGTCCAAAGCTTTTCCATGCTCGGTAAATCAAATATAAGTAAGATTCTGTATGATAGACTAAAAAACTATAAATGATTGTAACTCACTTATTAATTATCCGATTTACGAAACGTATAAATTCCTAACTTAATAAAATCACGTAGAACCAAATGTCACTAACTTAATAAAATCACGTAGAACCAAAAAAAAATCGTTTTTTGATTTTAAAATAAAATATCATGGAGTTCTACAAAATAAATGCCATATCAATCAATAGTATAATTTCCAAATCGGTAGGATGTATTCCAAAAATATCTGTTTCAATCGCCAGAAATTCCCCCATACATGAAATCAAAACCATTCGCGACGCATCAAAAAATGACGCCGTTCAACATGGTGGTTTCGATTCGAAGGAGTCATGGTTCGTTTAAGAGAAATATCAGTGTTCCTACCTTCAAGTGAGGTGGGTTCTTCAGGTCGATCCAATCGGACATCGGACCATTCCGGGTCAAACTGTAAGTAAAATAGTAATGTTGTAAGCCTCAGGAAATGTTAGAATAGGCACTAGAATAGCGTGGAACTTACTAAGATTTTATTTTATTATTTTTGTATTTATTCCGAATAATGGATAATTTGAAGGCATACTCACGTGATGTCAGTCCTGGTCCTGAACTGGTAGACAGTGAATCCGAGGACTCCCACAACTGCACCAACGCAGATTACCACCATGGGAAGAATCGCTTCATTCGTACAGCTTATAATATATACAGGGTTATTTTTTAGTCAGTTAACAAAAAAAAACCCTGAATTCAGTATCGTTAATAGAACCCATTTCAATAAAAAAACATGTACTTTTTATTTTTACGATTTATTATTTTTATTCCTATAATTTTTACAAATTACGTACATCCTATTCACAGCTGTTGTTCATGCGCGGCACATAAGGGTAAGTGCGACGGGGGAATGCGCGCGGGGGGGGTGCGCACGCCGCTCGCGCGTAGTACCGGGCGGACGGTGACCAAGTCTTTACTATTTCTGAGGAATTATTTGGGTGCACTTTTCTTTTTTTTTATTTGAGAAAGGACATGTTTTTTTTATTGAAATGGGTTTTATTAACGATACTGAATTCAGGGTTTTTTTTTGTTAACTGACTAAAAAATAACCCTGTATAGATACCTATCATGCCAAATCCTAGGCGGGGAAAGATAGGACTAAGCTTGAACCTTGCGGTACACCACAGTGAAAGTCTCGCCATTTCCCTAGAGCTCTAGACTGTTTTAAAGACTGTCGAGTCTTTTTTTCAGTCCAGCTTGACTTCTGATTTAGTTTCAGGTGTAGAATATTAAATAAGCGAACTTTTATCACACACTCATTTCAACTTTGAAGTCTTGATTGTCCATGAGAAACTTCTTCAGAAATGTTTAATTCTCAATTTAAAGTAGTATATTTGCTTGACTGTACTACATATTTGAACATTTTTTTTCTTTATTGTATCATTTTGTACATCCATCATTTGTCATACATGACTTTTTATCTGCTAGTTACTGTAACCTAACGAAATGCGTGTATTTCCAGCGGAGGCGCGGGCGGCGCCGTGGGCGCGCTGGACGCCGGCGGCGGCCTGCTGCTCGAGCACCACGCGCACCACGCGCACCCCGAGCACCTGCACCACCACCACCACCTGCAGCCGGCGCTGGTGCCCGTGCTGGGCGGCGCCGGGCCGGCGGCGGCGGCGGCGCAGGCTGCGGCCAGCGCGCACGCCCAGGCCCAGGCCCAAGCGCAGGCTCAAGCACAGGCTAACGGTAAGCAAACACTCGACTTGTATTTATAGTCGACAAATCAGGACACCACCACTTCTTACAATATCATTATATTTCCAGGTAACTCGTCCGGGCGCTCGACGCCCAGCGGCGCCGCCGCCGCGGGTGCGGCCGTCCAGCCGGGCGGCGCCCCGGCCGCGGGGCTGCCCGCCGCGGCGGCGGCCGCCGGCGCCGCCAGCGCGGGCCGCGCGGCGGACCCCGCGCCCGGCAAGCTGTTCGTGGGCGGCCTCTCCTGGCAGACGTCCAGCGAGAAGCTGCGCGAGTACTTCGGCATGTTCGGCAGCGTCACCGACGTCCTGATCATGAAGGATCCCGTCACTCAGGTATATTGCTTGCCACTCTTCGTATCAGATTATGTTTCTCTGGGTTTCATTGTACCCAGTTGTTGCAGAGCCCCGACTGTGACACGGTACAAATTCTTGCTCTAAACGTTGGCAGCAAAAAGCCTTATCACATGGCGTAACAACAAAGAAAAACATTTTTTGTATCGTGAAGACCGTGGAAACCTTCAAACGTCTTCATGCCACCTGTCCTTTTCCTGCGATTATGTACCAAATCTGTCTATCCTTGTCGCATTTAGCAAACACCCTTACCATTTGTATTTTCTCTCTCTTTTCATTCTTCGGCGTGCAGCTGAGTGCTGATGTTGGTTGAAGTATTTAGAAAGTAAACCATTAGCTATTTCATTTGGTCTACACATCTTGCAGGAGACCATCTTCCTTCAACACTACCCATGATTACCAACTTTTCCAGAACCCGCGCTTTCGATACATGTCCGAAATAGGATAATATCCAATTTTCAACACCTCATTGAGTCTTTCCCGAATTTTGAATTCCTGGTGGATAGAAACGCCCACTCTTCCAATGTCAGCAAATACATCTGCCTTTTTTCATTCTTAAAGTTGCTCATTTTGGCGAAACGCTCCCTTACTATCGTCTTTTATTTCTGCTGGCACCTCGTTCTGATTGCATCGCTCTTTTGTTTTTTGGTTTGTACCAAGATTCACTTTTCTCTTGCTAATTTGTCTTCGTTTATTTTTTTGGCACCTTTTTGTTTCCACAAGCTGTTATCCGGCAAAATTTGCGAGCATTGTAAACCTGTTATTTGTCTAAGAACTTCTTGGTCATACTTATCAAGTTATTTTCTAACGCTGCTAGTCAAAGCAAGCAGTATTCTTCAGTTTCGTCTTAACTGATTTTCTATTATTAGTATTCTAATTGTAGATTTTACCAGATTTACCAGATATGTGGAAGATTTATCTTCTGGCTGATCCGATGTGTTCTTCCGATGCATTCTTTGCCTCGCTTATTTCATTACGTACAAGTCTTGTATTCACTTCAAAGAAACTTCTCCGCATCTGCCTAAGATGACGAGACAACCACGCTTGTCAAGTCTTTCAACCTCATCTTTTCCCTAGCCCCTTTTCGTTTCCATTTCCCATCAATTTTCTCTTATCCTTCACCTGAGTTGATTTGGAGTTTTGAAGAGTGTGATAGTTTCTCAATGTAGCTATGTTTAAGGGTGAGATTCGGAACGGATCGCGACGCAACTTGTCGTATGGATAGAGTTCCAAGTAACCGCGAGAGTCGCCGGGAACCGGACACAAGGCAAGGTTCACAATAATAATATAAGTTACTGGTAGTCAATCGTAGGTATGTTTGGTTAACCTTAGATTGTTCGGGTGTAACAAAAAAATCCCTGGGTAATTACAAACTTTGTAACGCCTAAGTTACAAAGAAACTAATAACATAGAAGTACAAGCGAAATAAAAACACCTTTTGAATTATCTATTAGATGTGCAATGCTCAGTATTTGATTGAACTGTCGTTTGAATTTACAATGGGACTTAAATTATTGTAACATGGCTGTGTATATATACCTTACTACTATTGTTCCTTACTTAACAAATTAATTCACCCTACTTTGTAACTTTTGTACCATTCACACGTTTCATGACTAAGTCTAGACTTATTTATTATTTTTTTTTACTATTCAACCATGGTGTCTTCATAGTGTAAAATATTTCAGGATTATCTCGATGTAACACTAATTTAGCCGTAACAATAGGGTTCTTCCCGATAGCAGCATGAATATCTTAAAAACGTTATAAATATTAAAACTAAATTTTTACAATTCCAACGATATAAAACACAATGATCAAAAATGTTGTGCTCATTTATAAATTTATGTTTTAAAAACACGAAATTACGAGTGACTTTTAACGCCCCGTAATTGGCTAATGACGTCATACCCGTCCATTATGAAAGGCGTGAAATTCATTACGAAGTGAGCGTCCATATTGATGTGACGTCACACCGCATGCGCGCCAAATGGAGGATTTGAAAAAGCGCTATTTCAAACCGCGCTAGAAAATTCATATGACATCGTAAAAATTTTAAAAAAATTCCCCTGATATTGTTATTTTTCAATCAATTTTTTGAAATAAAAAATAAAAAATCGGAAAGAACCCAATTTGGTACGAAGTTGGTAACATGATAATATATTGTATGCTGGTTGAACCGATTGAAACTATTATTAAATTTGTCGTCGACATTAAACACCGTATTTTCAATGTAATACTTTGCAACATTATTAATTCGATTTATGTTAATTTTTTCATTATTTATTTAGCTGATAATCGAAATGTATCGAAATTATTATCGTCGGCATTGTTTTTAGAAATCAGATATTTAATCACTTAATTTTTTTTTTAAAGATATGACATTGATTCCCTTTAGATTTGCCCCGGATCCCATAAATAAGACGTAGTTTACTGACTTTGTTACAGGTATTGTAATTAATTTAGACAGGTAATGTTACACTCCATAGAACTGGTTACAATAGTTAATTTTTGGTACAACTTTAGCAGGACTTCGCCGTTACGAAATTTATAACTCTGATTTAGTTATTTTAGCTCTCATCCAAGGTAAAATTGTGTTTTGTTTATGGTACGTAAGTTAGAACAATGTAACGATTATTAACATCCATATCCATCGACTCCAATTCAAAGTCGTCTGTAGGTAGGTGGTAATATTAGAGTATAAAAATAATCTTCACGACTGACTAGATAGATATTCAAATAACGCTTTAATAACAATTTATCTAGTGTTAAGTTATCAATAGAAAAAAATGGTAATTAATACTTTCGTAATAGTATACCCCTCATAGATTGTCGTAAATATTAATTTCACAGAGTTAAATATTAATTTATCGTTCGCATTTACTCGTAATTTGGTTATGAAATTTGTAGTTAAAAAAAATATAACATACATAGTTTGTAACTAACTCGCCCCACAGCATAATGTGTTTTCAAATAATCATTTCCTTTTATTGTTTAGTAATTTATATTTTTATATTAGTTTTTGCCAGTAGTCGTAGCCTAATGTTTGTCTTTTCGCTTCTGCTTTGCAGCGGAGCCGCGGATTCGGCTTCATCACCTTCTCGGAGCCGCACAGCGTGGACAACGTGCTCAAGGTGCCCATCCACACCCTGGACGGGAAGAAGATCGACCCCAAGCACGCCACGCCCAAGAACCGGCCCAAGCAAGCCAACAAGACCAAGAAGATCTTCGTCGGCGGCGTCAGCCAGGACACTTCGAGCGAGGAAGTCAAAGCCTACTTCAACCAGTTCGGAAAAGTAGAGGAAACAGTCATGCTGATGGATCAGCAGACCAAGAGACACAGGGGATTCGGGTTCGTGACGTTCGAGAACGAAGACGTCGTCGACAGGGTCTGCGAGATCCATTTCCACACCATCAAGAACAAAAAGGTCGAGTGCAAGAAGGCGCAGCCTAAGGAGGCCGTGCAGGCGAGCGCCAGCCTGCTGGGCAAGCGGCTGGCCACCGTGGGCACCGCTGTCCTCGGGGGCCGCCTGCCGCCGCCGCCGGCCCCCATGACGGTCGCGCAGGCGCAGGCCGCCCAGGCGCACGCCGCCGCCGCCGCCGCCGCGTACCCCAAGCTGCTGTACCCGGCCGCCGCGCTCGCCGCCTACCGGTACGCGCCCTACCCGGCGCCGCCGCCGGCGCAGGCGGCGCCCACGGCCGCGGCCGCCGCCCCCCCCTCCTACCACCCCTACCAGCTAGCCGGGGTCGACATGTCCAGCTTCCAGGGCATCGACTGGGCGTCAATGTACGGCATGGGAATGTACGTCTAAACGGAAACAAATTCACGCCTGTCAGTTCTGACAGCCAGCGCACGGTACCCAACCGTGTGCTCGCGGCTTTACCCACAGTTTAACATTCGTACGATTTTCATTCTTTACCTATTGTCATTCGTTCTTGCCTCGAATTGAGTTACTAATACAAACTGAAGCGACGTTTCCTAATAGAACTGACTCAATAGTACAAAAGTAAGTATTATAATACCTATTTAAACAAGATGTGGGTAACGCTTCACTATTTAGACATAGTTCCTTTTGTGTCGTTGATATTAGTTTCGCCCGTCACTGAAATAGGTGATTTTAATTATAATTTTTGACTTGAGGAAGCTGGTTTTGAAAAACGTTTTGATTTGAGAATTGTTCTAGGTGTTAATATATGGACCATTGCTCACACTTGCGTAGATTTATGATTGTATGTCTACTATTTGTATAGGATCTCTATTCCAGTTCTGTTCTGTTGGTAATGTGTTGTGTGAACGGTAATAAATCCATGTATCGAAATACTGAATTTTGAGTTTACAACTCGACCGAATCTGAGAAGACAAATCGTCCAAAAGGATTTGGACACTTTCATTTATTTTTCAGGTTTTTTAAAATACACTTCCAATTAAAAAGAAAAGTATAGTTTACTTTGATTCACTTACAGAAAGGTACATTTTTTCTTCGTTTGCGCATTAAAAAGTACACTTTTCTTTATTTTATGGAAAAGTACCTTTTTTCTTTGTTTACTTATAGAAAAGTACCTCTTTTCTTTGTTTACTTATAAAAAACCTACCTTTTTTCTTTGTTTGCTTGTTAGAAAGGAGCATTTTTTCGTTGTTAACTTCCAGATCGGTCGAATCGGTTTTTGTGTGGGACGTATTTGAGAAAAAAAGCAATTTTCGAAATACGCTTGTGATATTATTCGCAATGATTGATAATAATTATTGTAAATGTTTCAATGTGTACTTAACTATATATAAATAACGTTAGTTCTAGTATATAAAATAACTAAAAAAAAAATAAAGTTAAAAAAAATCGCGGTTGAAAAAAACCGACGAATCACTATAATTTGAATACTCACTTGGGGCAAAATGTGTCGTTTTTTTTTCTCAAAACAAGACTTAGATTATTTTATTGAATGTGTTAACAGTGTCAGTACGCCGACTTATTGATATAATGTGAATGAAGACTGGACGGGAAAAACATGCTAAGTCAGTTTTTTTTACCACATTAAAATAAGTATTTCACATTATTGACCCTTATGGAAATCGAACCCGCTATCTCATCGCGGCGGACAGCAAACCAATGCATAAATTCGATATTTTTCTTGGATTTCTTCACTTCAACGATTGTGACTCTAAAATCCCTTTTTTTTTTTTCACATTATTATTATCAATTAATTGTTCATAATAATTTTTCAGTCCAGTCTTCAATTTAAAGTTTTTTCAATCATTTTTTTCCTTCAAAAAAATGTCGTTCGAATATTATTTTCTCTATCCCCTCTTAATAATATTGTGATTCGATGATATTTTTAAAAATAAATAATAATAAAATAGATTTAAATAAACAAACATTTTGATAGTTTTAGCATTGTGCCATCGTTAAAGAAAAATCTCGCAAAACCACATTTAAAAAAAAAAAATTAAAA
Source organism: Micrasema minimum (assembly GCA_022494985.1). Taxonomy (NCBI): domain Eukaryota; kingdom Metazoa; phylum Arthropoda; class Insecta; order Trichoptera; family Brachycentridae; genus Micrasema; species Micrasema minimum. Next base: position 12,794 of record JAGVSP010000951.1, read on the forward strand.
CAGCTAAAAATTAATTCGTGATGTTATTGAAAAGGTTTACGTGTTTTTTAAAAGGCTTGCTGATTTTCTGTGAATGCGCTAAAATAAAGCAGAAAATCACCGTGCTGTCCGTTTGTCAGTCATGTCATCAATAATCGCGATACAATCGTTCAAACTTTGATTCAGCTTTCCACACTTGCCGTAATGTTTGAACTTTTGTATCTCGCTTATTAAGCAACGTATTGACAAACGGATACTTGTTTTATTTTACTGCATTCACAGGAAAAAACATAAAAACCTGTTTTTTTCTTCTTTCAATAATATCTCAATTTTTAGTTTTAATTTGAAATTGTATAAACAATTTTAAATTTTTCTGATTTTCCGATTTAAAAAGTTTAAAAACAGAAGCAATAATGTAATAAAATAAAATTAATTCTTTAATAAATTAAAAATATATCATTAACCATATGTAAATGTGAAACTTTTGCAATAATTTCAGTATTATGTATATAAATTTCGACTTTAACAACATTATGTTTAAGGCGTATAGTCCCATGTTTCGCTTTTTCCTCTACGCGCATATCTACCCTTAATATTATTATTATCAACCTTAAATTGGTAAATCGCTGTCGTGGCTAAAAACCGAAGAGAAACGGCGTAGTGATGCGCTTCGAAAGTACTTCCCCTTATACGCACCCAATGGTGCATAGGGCACAGCATTGGTACACCAAGTGCAGTGATTTTTTTCAGAACGAACGATGCAGGAATCACCTAAAAGTCTTTCTGAAACGCGTTTAAAAAAATCAGTGTTTCTGGAAAGTTAAAAAGAGAAAAAAAAATGCCACGACGGTTGAGGTAGTTTCTAAAAGTTCCTACGCGTTTTTTCAACTTATGTAACCATAATAGTATTAAAAAATAATTAATTGTATTGTTATTTCTAAATAATGGAAGCAGCTATCATCACAATTATTAATTTTAATTTTTTTTAATGTTAAAATTGCGCGCGCGTAAATTTTTTTTACAAAAAAAAACGCGTTTTTTTTCATTTATCGTAAGTATTAAAAATATATAAGTTAACTATAACCATCCCGATGTCGGAAACGCTAATCTATGACACTTGCCACAAATATAAAAATAGTTTTTAGTTTATTTGGTGATATTTTTTCAGCCCCTTCTTGTCATTTTTTTTTCGTAATTTTAAATTTAAAAAATGCTCTCGTGTGTACTCTTTAATTAATTTATAATACGTGATAGAATTTCATCAGCATCGCTTTCGTGAGACGTATTGCATATTGTGGCCGCAGTCTGCTGCGCTTCTGCGACTTATTTTATTTTGACGCAGTTATGCAACAAAATATGTCGGAGAAATACTGCGAACGAGCCTCTTTGGCTCTCTAGTACAGAAAGCTTCTAATTCTTTTTTTTTTTTGTCTGAGGATTAATTAAATTAATGCACGAGTGGGGATTGCCGTTTGGCGTTTACAGGGCTCATGACCTGTCTATTTTTCTCATGGTATTAAAATAGTATTAATGATTAGTTTATATTTTTAATCCCTTAATTTTTTCTTACTTAACTGATTTCGTCCATGTTCCCACCAAAATGAAATTATACTATTAATAATATTCGGCGACTATAATATTAAATGTAGAGTTAGATTTATTTTTTCACTAGTTTTTAATCTAGCGCAGCCAATCTTTAGTTTTTTAGTTGAAAGAAGAAGAAGAAAAACAAGATTTAGACTTATTTGAAAGATCTCATTCGCCTATAAAGAAATGTGTTTTTGATGTAGTTTTGATTTTTTTGTACTTAAGTTTTTTTCCAAATAAGTGACTCATCATCTTAAATATTGTGTATTTGAAAAATAAGCAATTTTGGAGTTTTTGAAATGCGACATAGTAAATAATATGTTTGTATATCTGACCCTGCTCAAAAACAAGACGAGAATTTTTTTTTACACTTTCTTAAATTGTCTCCTTTTTCACCCAAAGATTTTTAAAACGGAATGCAAATGTGTCTAAAATGTATCATTTTTATTTTTATAATTTTTTTGAAAATCACTCTCGTACCGCCACTTTGGGAGAGTGTACAGTGCCCGCAGGAAGCAAGTTTGGACGTCGCAGTATTAGGCGTACAGTTGGCGCAACCGAGAACGCGCTCCGGCTGAAAATTTTGGTGAGTTTTATTTGAAAAACAAAGAAAATAAGCACAGTACGATGTTCGAGATTTGTAATACTTTAAATTAGAGGTGTATTTGTTTATTTTGAGCCTAACTACTTTTTATATTATATTCTTTTTTCTTTGTATTATAAACGGTAGATTATCTATCATAACTACAGATGAACTGGTTAGATTTAGTTAAAAGTTCTTAGAGACTACTCAGTATTCTTAGTTGTTTAGCGAAATTAATCATTTGTATATCGGATTTTAAATCAGAAAAACTATTTTCAAACATTTTTCATTGTGGCTTTTTCTCCACAATAGCCACGTACAATTATGGAATTTCTTTCTTTCCCTATTCGCACCCAATGGTGCATAGGGCACTGCATCGGTACACCAAGTGCAGTGTATCTTGATCATTTAAATCTTGGAATTTAACTACTAAAAAATATCAATATTCCTAATTTTTTTACAATACATGTTGAAATTCTTATAATCAATTATTTTTATTTAAACACACTTTTGTTTTCATAAAAAAAAATCAATAACGAATTTTAAACAAAAATTAAAAAATCGGAAAATGTTCAAAAAAAATTTAAACCCTACAAGAAAAATGTTTGTTAAATTGATCTTTCTCTGCATTACGAAAAAATACATTAAAATCGATTAAACTTCAGTATTTAATTTTTTTGATTATTTTTAAATATTATATTTTGATGGTTAGGTGTAGTTATGGGTGTACGTCGAAAGTGACGATTTATTCGTAGGTACTTGCCTAAAAGACGTCTGTTGACCACCACATTTTTTTACAAAGTCGCACATTTTTACTTTTTACTATATTGTCGTATCCCAGCTGTCTGTAGTTAGAACTGTGAGTAGCTTTGTTTTATTTCAGTGTAATTGATAATTTTTCTCCATTTCGATATATAAATGTCTAGTAGAAGATGTCTCAACTCGGCGTATGGTGGAGAACGCTATCAGAATTTCAACTATCGATCGTGGTGAAGGATCTTAGTACAAAATGCTGATTGTAGATTTTAAAATTCGTATCTGGCATGGTTAGACTTAAATACATAGATTATAGATAAGCCGTAGAAAATTAACTGCGATTTTTAAAATCTAGAAAATGTTACAAAACAAATTATAAATAGCCTAAAAATTTTATGTCAAAAATTAGGCCCCTTTTGTCTCTATCTGTACATTTTTTGCTTTCATTTTTTACACATATTTTTTAATTATCTAGTAATTTAATACACTGCGATTAATTTTTAATTGTTTGTTTTCAACTTTTGTTTCAAAATCATACTTCTAGCCACATTTGCATTTCGATATCATTTAGTGGAATTTGACATTTTGGTCAGTTTGGCTAAAAAATCGTTTTTACACTAATAGCTTGTTTTTTTTTAAAATTAAAAAATACGGATAGCTCTCTTTTTTTCATTTTGATCAAATTGGTGTGATTACAAAAATAACAGGCGGATAAAACTGAAAAATCTGTCCGAAAATCTTCAGTCTTATGTGAAAAATTTGTGCGAATCTTCGTAATCCTATTCCCAAATTTTCAATCCCTTTTCCGAAATCCTGCCTTTGCCAACAATTCCTAAAAGTAGCTTTCGTTTGCACGATGCCTTGATTGCAAAGATCACAACATTTAGCTTTGTAGATAATTATTATATTTACATTTGAAATATTTCTGTTTTTCCCCTAACAATGTGAATTGAAAGCTTAAAAAATGGTATTTAAATTAAAATAGATTGTCTTAGATTGTTTGCATATGTGAGATTCTTGAATTTGTAAATGTTAGGTATTACGATAGGTGTTCTTGCTAATATAATGACCATTGTGCATGTATTCCACGTACGTTTTAAGATCTCGCAGAAGTATATGTGTACATTTTTTCAGTATTGTAAAAATAGTTGGATTAACACAACACAAATTTGTGAATCTTTAGATGTAATGCCCAGTAGAAACATTGTTCAAATGATCTAATATCAATTTGTTTTTGGTAGGGTTAGAATTACGATACATAGTTAAGTATTCGTAACATCTAGATGTTTTCCTTTATCTTTCCTCCTGTTTTATTTGCCAGCACTTGTAAGTCATGTTGATTTTTCTAATACCCTAAAGTTCCTTGAAATTGGTGGAAGAAAAATTGCTGGCATTCTTTGTTTTCTCCCTTTTTCTATTTCTCACTTTAGTTTTGATAGTGAAAAGATCTGCATTGAGTTACAAAGCACCTCTATTTTTCTTTTTTCGTATTATCTCTTGGTTATATATATTTTTTGTGTGTGTATATAATATGCTACTTGTAGTAATATTCTTGATTTCTTTTTTTCTGTGTATAAATAAATAAAATGTTTGGCTGTAAACATATTATTAATAAAAAAAAGTATTATAAGTATTGTGTGTTTTTACTCTCTCTTGTTAATATTCATATTGAATTTAGTATCCTAGTTTAGTCCTACATACAAGTTTGTTGCATTCAATTTACGTAGTCATCTTGTAAGTATTAAATCTAACCAACATTCCAAAATATGTCGATTATTTTCGAAACCATTTTCTTTTTGAATTTTTGTACAGTTTTTTTGTCTTAGCAGATTGCTACAACTTCTAATGAGGTGAAACGACTGTAAAAATAATTCAAATGGTATTTCAATTTTTTAAAAAAAAAAACAATATTCATTTATTAAATATAATAAGACAAAACAATCCTCCCGAGTCTTGTACATAATATAATTGTACACAAAAAAAGAATCTACTAACGCCAAAAGTAAGATCACCTCAGATACAAAAATTAAAAAAAAAAAAAAAAATTTTTTTTTGGACTAAAATTTTATGAGGTAAGTCTCAACCCAAGGAAATTATATTTCAAATATATATATATATATTTAGTAGGTACTCTTTACAAAAACTAAAATCCAAATTTGGCGCCCAACGTCCAGCCCCATAGAAGCAATACTTTTTTCTTTCTTTCTAAAAACCATAAATTATTTTGATTGCTATGAAATCACTTGCTAACGAATTGAGAAAAAAAAAATCGCAATAAGTTAAGATTTTTACCAATAATTAAATTTTTTTCAAACCATGGGTAAATAGGTAAAAAAGCTAAATAAATAAGCAAATAATGGAAATCGGATTGCATAAAATATTTTAAGTATCAGAAAAAGTTCCGAAAACATAATTTTAAATATTAAGTATGAAAAACATGTTTTTAGTTATCGATGTGGATTTTTCTTTCTCAATAGTTAAAAGGATTTTTTTTCGTATTTAATTATTACAAGAATTATTATTTACAGTGTTTTATTTTGTATGCATTATATTTTTGTGGGTGTCAGCTGAGAAAGCATTCACCAAAACACCACTCAATCAAATAATAAAATAAAACTTACATGAAATTAAAAAAAACGTATATTTCTTACACTATCGCGCAATGTACACTACTTGTATCAGAGCGTAAGATGCTGTAAATATTCATCACAATATTCTGATGAACTATTTCTTGCAAAATCTCCCTGGAATTAAGCGGCAGATCAATGTTTTTTTCACAAGTTTTAGATATTGACCAAGAATGTGTTTGTATCGTATTATTTTGTAATCATTCATCTCAAACACAAAAAAAAAAATACACTAAATAAAACTGCAAACACGCTTCTTGTAAAAATCTAAAAAGTGTGTGAATAATTCATTACTCTAGTGCTACACTCCAGGGAGAAAATCGAGGACTACGATTGTACGGAGAAGCTGCCGCGCTCTCGTGGCATCGCGTCCTTTTAACATTTTTTTGATTTTTATCATCTGTCACTTAAACATAGTGCATTCAAGCTATGACACCTGAACCTTTTTTCATGTAAGATATTTTTTCAAAGTATGGCGCACTGATTTAGAGTATTTTGCTATAATCTGTAGTCCTAACACTTAGCCGTTTTTGTAGCAAAGCAAAAAATTACTTCTTGTGTTTTAGTGTTGGAATTTGTATTTAATAAGAAAAGTATTGCTGGATGGTATTTTTGTGTTTTTGAATATTGTTTCACTCCCCTAACACTCCCCGATCCTACCGATTTCGGAACACAAGATTCGAAGATTTTCCAGCAAGATTTGGATCCTGTTAAGTACTACAGAGCAATAAGAATGGTAATGTTTTCAAAATTAAAATTAAGCTATCTTTATTTTGCTCAAATTTTAAATCGTGCCATAACTGCTTTATCAAAGGCCACAACTTAACGCATATAACAATATTTTGTATCATGAAAAGAAAACGACTTCTACTTATTACTACTACCAAAGGTGTTCCACAAGGATCTATGTTATAACCCCTATTTATTTTAACATACAAAATAACATTGAATAAAACAAAGTAATAATCAGTGTCAACGTCTAATTGTAAAACAAGGTTTTTCAGCTCTTGAGGCAATTTCTGCATACATTATTTATCAGGATTCGTTGTTATTTATTGCCCAAATATTGGTTTCAAGCAATTTTTACACTGGTGTCCCACAAGGTCTTAAACTATAACCCCTATTTTTTAAATATTAGTAAATTTTTTACATTCCCAGTCTGACGTAGTTGCCATTTGTTATTTATAGTAATTTATAATCCCTAAAATAAGTTTATTTATTCTATTCTAGTCGAAACGCTAGTATTTTTAGACTTTTACAAAATATCTTTACCGACATTGTAGGTATTATTTAGAATTAGACGCTTAAAACATCCGAAAGTATTCGAACATTTCTTTACATTATAAAATAAGTATGGAAAGCATTTTCAGACATAAAAGCCAATTTTTGTATTAGTATTTTTTTGTAAAAATAGATGTGCCAATATACCCGAGTTTTTTACGCATTTTTGCCAAAGTAAGATTCGTTCTTAAAACCCCATAAAAATCTAAGCTAAATTTCACTTAATTTCTTTTAAAAACCTAAGCATTATAACAACAAAAAATGTTGGTTTTGCGCCATTTTCTGTGTTTTTTTTTAAACGAAGGCTGAGTGGTGTGTAAACATATGGAACGGCAAATGATTTAAAAGAATTACTTTTTGACAAATTGGATAGGTGTAATAATAATGTTAAAATAATTGTAGGTAAACACCTAAATTTCTAGTCGAAAACCCCTAGTCAACACTTAATACAATATTGAAATTATTATTAAGAAAATAACTCGTGCATCTGTTAGAAATGTGCGTACCTTTATTAATTTATTTATTTTTATCCATCTGTGGGAATTTAGTGTGTTAATATAGCAAAAAAGGCAATTTAAAAAAAAAAATAAACGAGTTTTCGTTGTCTTAAAAAACCTTTTCTGAACTTTGAGTACACTAAATTATGCCTCTTTTTAAATAGTCGTTTGACTGTTTAAAAGTATAATCAATGGCTTTGAAACGGTCTACATTTGTGTATAATTCTGTAATGTAATTTTATGTACATCGCCAATTATTAATTTTTAGAACTGGTAGAAAAGAGTGGTTTTTAAACAAAGTATGATCGTTAAAACATCAAATTATGTGAAAGGTCGGAAATTAAACCGAGAGGTGAGTTTTTGTGTTAACACTCATTGTTTAAAAGTTAACCAGCAATATTGTTTCCTACCATAGTAAAAATCGTGGTACAAAACAAAGTATATCATTTGAATTTTTAAAACAAAATTAACGCTTCAAATGTGAATAGTGAATGGGCACTGTAGATGCGTCTTGTAAATTGCTTTTAAAGTAGACAACTATATCTAGAATCTTGAAATGTTTACTGTGACACCTCCCGACCACAAAATTCGACTCAATTATGAAATAATATAATTTGGAAATGTTGGCACGACTGATAACGTTTAGGCCAGCAACTAAAAAAAAGAACAATTTTCTAATCTTCGTTACCTAGAATTCAATACGTAGACGACTAGCCATTTGAAATTGTATATATTTTTATAAATATACAATTTTTCTTATGTCAGAAAAACTCTTCGGAATTTCTAGCACCTTCTACCCGAAATAAATTATATTTTTCGAACTTTATAGGTACAAAAGGTGCCTTGAAACATTCTAGTCTCATTCAGTTTCGGTTCTAATGATTCCAAATTGTTTTATCGTGAAATAACTAATTCTAGTACAATTAAAATGTTTTACAGCCGATATGATATCCACGTGTATTTTTTCCGTTATAATGTCGCACGTGGTTGATGATCCTGCGCAGCCCATCTTCTAACCCGAGCTGAGTTGTATGAAAAAATCGTAAACAGTTAAGTACGAAGAGTTTGTACCGTGTCGCAGTCGGCGATTGCGATCACTGAATACCATCAAGACCCCTATTTACTATGTCAATAAGGGTGCTTTATTCAAGCCAAGCTATTGATTAGATTTTCGGCAGCTTGCATCTACAAAACGCGGCGTAATAACCTAGAAAACACTCGTAATTGAAATAACACCGTGGTATCTTTAGTAAAATTGTTATTAATTCGCGAGTTTTTGTTATTTTGGAATCGAGAAGTAGAGCCGATATTGAAATGGTTGTGAAAAAACTTTAATTTAGTCAAAAAATTAGAAATCTCAATGAGAAAAACTATTTTACGACTAACTATACTCTCGATCTACTTGTAAATCTATTTTTTTCACGAATTTTCATTATAATTCAAAATGGCGGTCGGCTCCCTTTTATCTGGCCTAGGTTGGGCCAATGCTGGTGGAGGCGGTAATTTTAGAAACGTTAAACCACATAATATCAAGCTATAAAAATGCATAGCTATAGCGTTGAAACATTTCTTGGGCAGATAGTAAGCAAATATTTAAAAACCATATTTATTTGCTTTGCCATACTTTTTAGTCTTGTTAATCGTGAAATCGGGATATTTTGAGTATGTCCACATATTTCTAAATATCATCATACCATATCCGCTCCCTATGTGGAGCATATGGAATCCACAAACTGCCTCCAGGCCAAGCGATCGGGCGCCAGCTCCCGCGCATCCTCCCAAGTCAAGTCCACGTCCCGCAGCTCTGACGAATTGTCAACAGTGGACGACCAGGACGCCAAGAACCTGATGCCTTGTAAAATAGGCGAGCATGGTGGCGGCTCTCGGGAGGCGTGCGTAGTATATGGGGAAACGCCTTCGCCGGATGACAGTAGATAGCAAGGGTTGGGTTGCTCACCGCACACGTAATATACTCCTAAGACACCTATTCTCTGCACTCAGAAGTCTGCTATCTTGGGCCCTGGTTAGGTGCCACGATTCGCAGCCATAGAGGAGAATAGCTTAATAAATGCTTGATTGAATCGGGAACGGATTTTTCACGCGATTTGAGATATTCTTATAGTTTCATAATTTATTGGTTTACCGAGTGATCCCGAGTATATCTCATTTCATTTTGTATCTTTCTACTAACTATTAGTAATTTGATTTCCACTCGACTATAAGCATTGTCTTCGTATATTTTATATTCTAAATACTTGGTACTTTATACAAAATATACTATTTCTAATTACCGACTAATAATTGTGGCACTGTTGCTTGAGGAGTATACTAATCTCTATGTAGGAATCTTTAGTGATTGATGTGTCTGAGCTATCGCGAATATTTCCTGCCTACATAGTCAATTTGTACTAAATCCACAAAACAACTTATAGGCGTAGTTTATTTCAATTAAATTTAACTCTTCTCACAACCGTTTGTAAAAATTACAAAGAACTTTGTTGGAAAGAATGAATATATATTCAAAATCCACCACACGTTTGATAAAAAATGTGGAGATTTATCATAACGTCACCTCATAACTTTGTAGTTTCCGTGGTGTAAGTAATAGAGGCGCTGGACTCACAAAATGTTCATTTTCCCGTGAAATGAAAAAGATTTTGTAACCCTGGGTATTATTTTAGATAAATATCTAATTAAAAGCCATTTCAACCCTTTTGCTATGGTTTTCTGGATACTGGCGGGGAATATTCGCTGTAGTGCACTTAAGTTTGGCTTAACAGTTGACAATTTAGAAATTAAGTACAACATTTGACATAACGTGTAAGAAGTTAGTTTACATTAGCGGTAAAATAAATGGAATGAGAATGAAAGACCGTCATTCTAAAATCATTAACAATTGCAATTTTTAATCGAATCATTAATTGTGTTGATATCATATTAAATCACCGCGCGCCAATGAATCGAATACTTTCTCCCTCGCACACATGCTGGCTCGCTCGCACACTGCATAGCGGGGCGTTTGTAACACTCGGAGCCGCCTTCCATTAGAATCCCCGTGGAGGTGGTGTGCGAACGAGTGAGCATGTGTGTGAGGGAGAAAGTATTTGATTTCAGTGGCGCTCGGTGATTTAATCATTTTATTGAAAAATAAACCTTCATTTTTCATTCCATTTATTTATCAATCTAGTCCTTTAAGTACTCAATATTGACAGCAATAAGTAATGTAATGTATTTGTAATGATATTATTCCCGTATTACATAATTATTTGTAATAAGATCCCATCTATATATATTTTTGTAATATAAACCAATTAAAGTGTTTTAAATGTTGTTATACACTGTAATATGGCCGATGTAGAAGCGGAATTCGATATTAATTAGTGTTTCGATATTAAAATCGATATTATTTTCAAATACTATGATAAAAATAATCGAATCCCCATTTAGAAAATGGTTTTTAAACGCGGAGATTTGTACCTTAAATAAAAATCGCGGTTTCGAGACACTCTTTCAATTGTAAAAAAGTTATCTGTTTAAAAATAATATCGGTTTTAAACCAATGTGGATTCGTAGATTGCGGTCATTTAGACCGATTTCCTCTTCAAGTATTATGGATATTTCTAATTTAAGACAAAAAATATTCAATTACATTTCTTAATTACGTAATATTACAATAATATACTTATACTTTTACGCGGTTGTGAGTATATTAAAATAAGCTCACTGAACAATTATTATAAAATGAATAATATTACAAAAAAATGAAATATATTAAAATGCAAACAAATATTCAGTGTTTCTTTCCAAAATTTCGATCAAGATTCTTCACAGTCAATAAATAATCGACAATCATGTACTTCGGCTATCTAAACATTTTGCTAATGTAATATAATTAGCGTTTTTCGTACGTTAAAAGATTGTCAAATGCGAAGTATATCCACAAAGTAAGTTCTGTTTGGATACAGAAAAAATATTTACTGTACAAAAATCTACAACACTGTTAAACTAATTTTCTACATAGCTTCCGAAATTTTGTAGGCACTTGTCTTAGCGTGGCACAAGTATTTTTGTGCCTTCTTCATAGAAGGTTGCCGCCTGTATTTTCAACCATGTTCTTTCAGCTCGTCAGCATCGTTGAAGTGTTGACCACCAAGGAAAGGTTTTAGTTGTAAGAAGAGATGAAAGTCGCTAAGAACGAGGTCCGGACTTTACGGAGGATGATCAAACACGTCCCGGTCAAATCCTTTAAGAGTTCGAGTAGGTCGGGCATTATCGTTGAAAAAAACAAGACCTTTTGACAGTAATCCTCGGCGCTTGTTCTGTGTTGCGCGGCGCAATTTCTTAATGGTCTCGCAGAACTGTCTGAACCATCTTCTTACCATTGAATCACTCGTAGCATTTTGTCCGTAAACCTCGCAGATTCGCCGATAAATCTCACTTGGTTTTAACTTTTTTGCATTTAGAAAACGAATCACCGATCTGATTTCACGAGCGGCGGCATTTTAAATTAAGGCTGACATTATAAAGAAGCACTACAAAGAACACGTCGCAGCAGCGATCTGAAAATGGCGTACATTTCTTCTCCTCGAGTCAGAGTAACTGGCGCGCATGCTCGGAACTGCGATCGCAGAGATAGAAATAGAAACAGAACTTACTTTGTGGATATACTACGTAATTATATCATCGCAAGTTTAAAGTACTTTAAAAAATAATCATAAAATAGAAATTAGAAAACGTAGATTTCAAAATAATAGTAACATACAAATGGTAATATTTATTTTACAGCGCACCTTCAAACGGTGTAGAATCGCTTCAATGTCTTAAATTACCACTTGATTATTTTTACAGAGGCTCTGTTTGTATAATAAATATGATATTCACAAACAATCTCTGATATTAAGTCGTTTTCGTTGCACTCAAGGCATGTGAATGATTCAAATATAATCTACCATTGCAATAAGTAAAATAAATGTTAAATAATAAATTAGAAATAGTTGAAATAAAATTGATGTAACCAAGTAGTTTCGTGAAAGCAGTTTCACCGTAGATGTTAGAAAGATTTAAACAAATAATGCAGTAGAAATAGATTATAAACGTAGGAATTTTAGAGGCGCTAATTCATTTTCTTAATCACTTAAAATGTAAATATAAAAAATGTGTAATTTGAAAATGCCTGATCAGTTTTGAGATAGTTATGTTGCATACAATAGTTAAACCACTTATGTATAAAGAAAATTATTTGGTGTATTATTTGATAATGTATTTTAAACATGTTTCATTCTAATTTTATGTATACTAGTTTTTAACACTGTATTCTCAAATTTTACCGTAGTGTGATTGTATTTTGTAATTTCAGACACTGTTTTTTCGTATTTTTATCACTATTATTAGTTGTTTTAGATGTTAGTTTGCAAAGCGAAGACAACTAAGGTGACCTTCTCTACAAATCAAAACTATAGTTGATCCATCATAAGAATACCCTGTGAGAAGACGAAATTTGGTTCGTACTGCGCATTCCTCTCCTCCTGCTACGACCCCTCACCCCCGCCAGCCCAACCGGCTAGCGGAGCTGTCTACAGTCTTGACGTGTGCCTAAATATCTTAACTTATTCAATCCCTATATCAAAATGGAGTTGTAAATTGTATTAAGTGCCGAGTCGAAACTCACTAATTTAGCAAAGCTTAGAATTTTTACATGCAAACATTTATATTTATGCTGTCGGCAAAACACCAATTAGGTACTTGGGGTCATAAAATTAATCCGACCCCTGAGCCAGCGGTGACAACTTTACCCAACTATAGGAGGAAACCATTATCAAACACATAAGATTGTTGAATTAAATTTCAAATTATTATTTCAAATATTTCAATTTTATTGGTATCCTGGGAATGAAAGTGTTGAGGGCTAGTAGAGGGGGAATGGGCGGAGTATGCGCGTCACAGGGTAATCTTAAGTCGAACGAAGTATAGCATTGTTTTTTTCTTGATGAGATTACCAGCTTTGTAACAATAAATACTTAATGATTTATGAGTACCTATTTTGTGGAAATTTTTTAAAGTTATTTTATGTATGTAGGTACATTTACATTCCAGTATTTTTATATTACTTAACACACAATAAGCATTCTTTATATTTTTTATTCAATAGAAAAGTTGGCTAAAAACATTCGCTTTTGATTTTAATATCGTTTGACGGAGCGTTTTTTAAGAGTCAAACCATTCTACAACATCATTTTTACTATTATTTATTTACTACACTCCACATAGACAGCACCATGTAGCGAACTGACCTATTTAAATTAATGTTTCAATATAATAGCTTAGTAACAATATGCATAGTATTTTTATTCGTACACAAACTCTTGACAAAAAAAAACTGATTGCGACAAGATCTTAAATTCAACAAAATTAAACACAGTGGTTTCGTACCATTTAGAGTTTAAACTCTAATATATAAAAAATAAACAAAGTGGTTTCGTACCACTTAGAGTTTCAGCTCTAGTATAAAAAATAAACATAGTGGTTTCGTACCATTTGGGGGGTTTCAACTCTAATATAAAAAATAAACAAAGTGGTTTCGTACCACTTGGAGTTTCAACTCTAATATAAAAAATAAACATTACTGGTTGAATACCACTTAAACACCACTATTTTCAAAAACAACATTTTGAGTGTGTCCAAATACTTGTAGACAAAAACTGGATTTCACCCATTACGGGCTAATAATTACAATTTGACATCTCAACAGAGACGAGAAGTTTGGAAGGGAATATTTGTAATACATCAGGGTGGCCACTTAACCCAGCCAATGACAGGTCATAAGCCCTGTAAACGCCTAGATATCCATATTCCCTTCAAAACTTCAAATTGTAACCACTATTTTCTATCAAAATGAAATATTTAAGTGGTTCAGATTGATAGTTAAATATATTTTGTTGTACTTTCTTGCAGGTCAGTTTTTTTCCTAATTATCTTTGTGTTCTGTATGTTAGCAGCGTGTTTATTAGAATTTAGTGTATTATCACAGTATACTTAATAAAAATCAATAGACGATTGATATTTGAAAGTAAATAATAATGGTTGGAAAATAAACATTGTGTTTTTATTTGTATCACCTAACGACACAACTTCACACTTTGCTAATTAAATAATAGGAAATTAATAGATATTTTGTCGTTTGTATTATTTGGATATTTTCCGTGTACCTGTTTGTGTTCATTTCAATATCTTAAAAAATCCCAGTAGAAAAAAATATTTAAATACGTACTTACTAGAAAAAAACCTTCGCACAAATGTTGAATTAGAGCAGAATGCAAGGCTGAGATAAACATTATCGACAAAATTAACAAAGGTCTTTTACGATAATTCGGTCATGTAGAAGCGAATGGATGATGAAAGAACGGCTAAGAAAATATATGATGCGACTGCGCCTGGATGTAGAAGTCGAGGAAAGCTGAGAAAGACATGGCATGATCAAGTAAAACAAGTGTTTGAAAGTGGCCATGTAAGAAGTCGGAACAATCGACGTACGCACGTCCGCATGAGAAGATGTATGAATGTGGAGGAAGCAAGAGAAGTATGCCAGGACAGAGTGGTGTGGCGTTCTATCCTCTCTGCCTACCTGAATAATATACGTTTCAAGCAGAGAGAATTTGGTATTGTTGAATATATTTTGAAGTCATAATGACTCAGCCTTAGAAGTTAGCGCAACATCATGTGTGGTTTTCCTCAGGGCCGTTTATTAGGCCCACATTTAAAATTCTCAATTTTCTTTTCTTTACTAATTCCTTTGACCCTTTTCGTTTGTTATTGGTGTTTCGATTATTTTCAAAAACTACGTACAGCAACAGCTGTTTATTGTGAAAAATTTTAGACATGTATTTTACCTTCAACTTTATAATTTTTTACCTTCTCTATTTCCTTTCTCATTCCTATTGAAAGTATCGTAGTTTCTTTGTGTATTTCGATATTAAGTAACTGAAGGTGCATTTGCCGCAGAGTTGGGAGAATCATCACAGAAAGAGAAGTAAGTATATTTTTATATTAAACTTCAATTGAAGCGCCATTTTGAAGACGTTGGGTGAAAATATAGCCAACGGAAGAAATCACGGACATCCATTGTTAATGTTTATGGACCTACTGGATTTTCAGCGATAGAAACTTGTCCTTCAAATTGCAATCGTATGTTTTTGTATGAGCCAAGTTTAATAAGGATATGTAAAACCGGATCCTGCAGTGCAAGAATACATATTTACGACAAACTTTAACTAATTGTAACCAAAATGGTTTCAACCTGGTTTAAAATGACTTACCTAGTTTTAAAGGTCACAGTCACAAACGACCCACCTATTTTCAAGGGACATAAACAGTTACAAACGACCTACTTAGATTCAAGAAACACAGTTTCAAACAACATACCTACTTTAAAACAACTTAGACCTGATTCATGACCTTGATGTCATTACAAATATGCCCAGGCCAAATTAACCTGAACATCGCCAAACCCGAGGAGCCCTTACTAAAAATCTTATCTTCTAAAATGTACGTTTTTACCGTTTAAGGGATGGTTATTATTTTTAAATTGTGTACCTAAGATTAGCCAAAATGTATATTAAAAAAGATTTGTTAAGTAACGCTTTGTGAAACCATGATTCAATTGATTTTTTAAGATATTTACATAATTATCTAAGAAAAAAAGACCCGGAAATGTCTGGATTAAATAAAAAAAACATTCATTAAAATTTAACTTTGTTGCTCTCACTTTGTAGTTCGTTTATAACAACTATTTATGGATTGTTCTCATTGATTAATTACAAAACAAAGTGGTTTTGAAACCGATCTGTAGAATAATTAATGACATAGTGGTAAAAACAAAGTAGTTTTAATTAAATAATTCATCAGATTCGTCTGAACTAAGATTATTTTTTTGCGGTAGTTTGTACATATCTATTTAATGAATTAAAACTAAAATTTCAGACTTGTAAACCATATCACGATCTTTAGGAGTCATTAGGACTCGGAAAATTTTGATTTGTAGTCGATCCTAGTAACGACAATAAGGTGTGCCTTATTTTTCCATAGTCTCCAATACAGTAAAAATTCAAAATTACACGAATGGACCCATTTCAAAAGGAAAATAAATTTAAATCCTATACCTAATTATCGAAACAATTGACTGTAGATTAAAATGAAGTGAAGAATAATTCGACTTGATTTGAATCTCATTTTAATATTAATACAATCATTAAAGCAAAAATTTGCTTGAATTTATTATAAAATATAGATGTTAAAATGTGTATCTGTATTTATGAATGCTCTGTAATAAGCTTTTTATCTACTGGTCTAACCTGCTAAGCGATACATGGCTCCGACAAAGTTCATTACAAATATATTCATAATTTCATTTCTGCTCCCTATTCGAAGCGTCCACGACTGCCTCCAAGCTAAGCTACCAGCATCTGTGCTTCTTCCCATGTCGGGTCCACGTCCCGTAGTCCTAACGCAAACTGCCGACGGAATGTAAAGAGTGGGCGTCGGGAACCTGATGCTTTGCAAAATAGGCCAGAACCTAATCGAGCAATTTTTGGATTACAGACGACATACCAATAAAAATATATTTTATTTGTGTTTTTTAAAATACATAAGCAAAAATTATGTTTAGCAACTGTCTTAAAAACAATATTTAAGTATATACATATTTAAAAAAAATGAAGTCTTCAAAATTCCCACTATTTTACAAAATTATGTTTTTTGTCTTCCACGTGTAAAAATAATATCAATTTCAAGTGCCAAATTCGAAAAAAATGTGTAGATTATTTACTTAGAAAATTTCGAAAAAGTCAATCCTAAAGTGCTGAAATCTAAGTCTGATGAAAATTAGACAGTGTATCCGTAGACATCCAACAATTGTAGATATTCGTTTTTGTTTTTAAATAATATTTTTAAACAATGTAAGAATTAGTCTGTTGTAGAAATTAATATTAATAAAATTATAAATTAAAAATAATTGTGGTATGGTAAGAAATGTTAGGTAATTATAAAACTTTGTTTTGCACCATAAAACAAATAAATTGTTTGTATTAAACCTTTGTTTAAATTCATTTTAGAAACCGCTTTTTTTTAACGTTTATTTTTCTACAAAGATTGTAGTTCAAAACAAAGTGGTTTCGTTCTGACTTTGTTCTGTTTTAAACCACGAATTAAATCCCTGTTAATCCTTATTATTAATAATTATGTTATCATTTTGAAACAAAAAACGAGATCTAAATAAAATTTGGTATAAAAAAAAAGTTTTTTTACTTAAAATTTTGTTCATTATTATTTTCAAGCTAAGTGCAATAAAATAATGTATTATTTTGTTTGTATATAAAATAATGAGAATTCTGCTTAATGCATTAAATTTAGAATATAAAAAGTTTTATAATTATAAATATGTGTTGTTTCATCTTTTTTAAAAAACCTTTACAAAATGCTGCAAAAGTGGTATAAAAACATAACTAAATTATTAATGTGGTTTTAAACAAAGATGTTTATTTAATAAGTCAAATATTTTACTAATGCGCACTTATACGGAATCGAAAACTGTACAGTTTCTTGTTCAGAAAAGTGTACAGTCTGTCAAAAAACATAATACCTATTATTATATTTTTTAAGTGCGATCGTAAGTTATTATCGTATGTCTGCACACAGGAAATTGTTAATATAGCTAATAATGTAAATATTTTATTTGTTTAAAAACATTCAATACATCAATATGTACTTTTTACATAAAAAAGAATTAACTGTAATTAATTAATTAATTAACTTTGCGCCGACTATTTAATATGCCGTACAGTTTTCGCTTTAAGCGGGACAGTTTGCAAACTGCACAAGAAACTGTACAATTTTCCGTTAGATTCTGTACCTAATACGTAACTGTTTAGTTTTGAAACCACTTTTTATTTTATTTGAATAAGATAGGTTTTATTTTCTTTGTTTAAAACCACTTTGTCGATCCTTCGAAACGAAAACAACGTTATTCATCATTCCGTAAACATAATTTTAATGTTAAATATTTTTTCAGTGAATGCAGTCAAATGAAACAACAAAATACGTGATCAGTGGTATCCGTTTGTCAGTCGGTTGATTGATAATCGATGTACAATCGTTCAAACATAAATGCAAATATGAATTTTTAAAATGGGATTTTCACAGTGACACAAAAATTTTAACCCATTGTATTTCACTTATTCAATCGTTTGACGAACAGGTTACACAGATGGTTTTGTGTTTTTTCGTTTTATTTCACTGCTATCACAGAATAAATGATCAAAAATTAGAAATTAATTTTGAGGAAAATTTATTTATAAATGGTGGATTTATATTATACTAAATCTTAAGACATGTTACATATAAAAGCTAGTTGCCTGTATTTTAATCCAATGTGTGATAATAAAAAAAATATCGCCTAGTTTTTATTTTATTATTTTTTTACAGTAAAACTAGCTGTTGCTCGATCACAGATTACTATCGACTCGGTAATAAGCGACGTGATAACGATTTCTTACCTATGGATGTTTAACGCTTTCGCGATCACAATGGAACACGCGTTAAAAGTTATCGATCGGGATTATTAAACGAGCGCTTCTAGTCGCGAGCCATTTCCCGAGATATATCTTATTCGCACATATCTTCATTCAATCTTTCTCGAGTGCCGTATTGCATTTAGCCGGTTTTCGGCAAGCCAAATATTGAGAAAAGCAGTCGACAAAATAAACAATCCGACAAGCGCGTTGATTTGACGTTTGACGTTCGGCCGCGATATCGCGGTGCCGAGCATCTCCGAACGTTGCTTCGGCAATGCTCGGCTCAGCGAACGTGGTATGGAACGTATGCTCATTGTGATCGGTCAAATCGTTAGCGTTAGCACGTGGTTAGCACGTTTTTAACTACGTCGATAGTTATCTGTGATTGAGCTCCTGACCCTAAACTGGACAAAAAGTACCTCCCCTGCTAAAAGTCACATGCGACATTTCGGGATCAAGGGTACAAAATCACTCCCCATAAAATCTAAAAATATGTTTACATGGAGTAACAAAACTCTAGGTACAACCCGAAAACTGGTGAATCTACATCATATTTGGACAAGAATGTGTAATATTTTTTATCTAAGCTCGAAAATTGTTATTTTTTTCACATAAAAGCTTTCATTAGTACCTCAAATTAAGTAAAATTGTACAAATTCTTTTTAAAATGTGTTTTTTTAATCTTGTTTTATTTATGGACACTATTAATTTGACAGACATGGCATGACCAAGTACGTCAAGTACTTGAAAGTGGTCAAGTGAAAAGTCGGTATAATCGGCGTATGTGCATGGAAGATGTATGAATGTAGAGGAAGCAAAGGAAGTCTGTCAGGACAGAGTGGTATGGCGTTCTATCCTCTCTGCCTTCCCTACGGGGAAATGGCGTGATGGTTAGTTAGTTATTAATTTGACAACAATTTGCAAAAATTTATCGAAAAAAAATCAACTTCTTACTAAATTTTCTGGAAAACTGGGTAAAATAAAATTAATAAATCTACAAAATGGACTTCAAATATGACGTAGATTCACTGGTTTCCCGCTTGTACATCGAGTTTTGTTACACCGTGTATATGTATCGCAGCTGTGACGCGTACATGACGCTTAATTTGTAAAATCTTTTTGAAATACACGGATTATCGTCATATACGCGTCAAAACTGCGAATAGATACGCTTGTAAACGGACCCAGGGGCCTTATGCTGGACCGAAAGTCGCATGCGACACTTCCTTAGGAACATTCAAGGGCGCTGTCTTGCAGCTACCAAGCGCATGGACGATTGGGATTTTTTTCTTAGCCTCCTACAGTTTAAACAGATTTTAATACATGATAAAAAAAAATGTTTTGAAGTTAATTTACCTACATAAAATAATATTGGAATTAAACAAGGCTTATTTCATATATACACAACTGTTTTGATTGTCTCGCAGGGACGAATATATTGATGTAATTGAGATTATTAATAATATTACGCTGTCAACTTTGAGTCGGAAAGTCACTCCCGAAATTAGCGACACACCGACGCACGACAAATCATCAAACTAGTTTGCTACCGACCGAGAAAACAGAAACCTGCAATATCGGCCGGTACATCACCACCTGAATGTCCGTAACAGCAAACTGCAATTTTTGTATTTTGCCATTGCGTAAACTGTTTTACCTGCAGGTGATCGCTAGTTTTATATTTATTTATTTATTTTATTGTTTTTACGCCCATAGGGCTTTTTACGTAGACATTTTTAAATGATTACACAGTAGGTAGCTATTCATTACCGCCAGAGATGGCATCCAGACACTGTTCCCTAAAATGCACTAGATTTGTGTTGAAAACATCAATATTGTTAGTATACTTGTTAGCCAGTGCGTGCATTCTTCGTATAGGTGAGTTAGCACTGTAATCGGTCGATGATTGGCTACAGTAAAATAGTGCATTACTACGGGTAACTCGACCGGGCACTCGTATACTAATTAAATTTGTTAGTTGACAACAATCAAACATAGATTTTAATACTTTGAACAGAAAGAACAAATCTTTTAATATTCTTCTATTTTCTAATGTTGTATATTCAAAAAGTTATCATTTATGTTATTTTCTGTCGTGAGTAGGATTGTCGCCCACAAAGGATTGTTTTACGTTTTATGGAAGTCACTGATAAGTATATTACACTTACATAGTATATATTTTTACATAAAAATATATTAAAAACTTACAGCATAGTGCTTCATCATCCCTGCCGGAGAGAACCCGCTAACGTGCCTTTCTCCATCATCTGCCATCAGACGACACGATGTCTGCAAACAATTGAGTTACACGGTTTTAATAATATTGTAAGTATTAATGCAGTTGAAATGCGATCTCTCAGGCGAAAATGCGTGGTAAGACTATGTATGATAGGTGTACAAAAAATGTCGAAATTCGAGCAGAGTGCAAGGCTGAGATAAGCATTATCGACAAAACGATGGTTTGGTCATGTAGAGCGAATGGATGATGAAAGAACGGCTAAAAAAAATATATGATGCGAATGTGCCTGGATGTAGAAGTCGAGGAAGGCCGAGAAAGACATAGCATGATCAAGTAAATCAAGTGTTTGAAAGTGGCCATGTAAGAAGTCGGAACAATCGACGTGCGTGCATGAGAAGATGTATGAATGTGGAGGAAGCGAGAGAAGTATGCCAGGACAGAGTGGTGTGGCGTTCTATCCTCTCTGCCTACCCCTTCGGGAAATGGCGTGATGGTTAGTTAGTTAGTTATTGTCCGCATCTTGGTTAGCGGTAGCGCGTTGTGTTGCCATGCGTAAGGTCGCGGGTTCGATTCCCGATAGGGGTCAATATGAAATATTTATTTGAATATTTCATATGTGAGACCTTGGTCTAGCGCTGATGCGTAAGACTTATCTTCTTACCTTCACGTCACAAATGATCAATATTAACTGCACTTGGGTGTACCAATGCAGTACCCTATGGCACCATTGGGTGCGGATATCGAAAAGTAGTAGTTAGTTACTAATGACAATATTAAAATATGCAAAATAAGAACTTTGACTGAAAATAACTGTTTTTTATAGATGAGCAAATGCTCTAGCGGCAAAGCGCCAAACTACAAAGCTAGTTAGCAATGTTTCGAACCTGTATTTCCTTGACGGCGACAATTTTCCAGGCGGCATTGGACAAGGCGGGAGTTTTCAGCAGAGACGCACCACCCCTCACAGCCAGGACACTGAACATGCGCAGAGACATCTTGCGGGTAAATTCTGAAACAGTTCATACAATAAAGTCGGCGTTGAAATAATATTACGTTTCACTGAAATAAACAACATTTTGAGTGTGTCTACATGTCCAAAATGTTTAAGCGTAAGACTGATCATCTTGCCATCACGTAATGAGCTATAAAAAATAACTGCACTTGGTGTAACAATGCGGTGCCCTATGCATAGTTTTGATAGACTTTTTAAACGCAATACTGAAAATATTTTTTTTAAACAGAGTTTTTTTTTTTAGCAAAGAGCGCTGTGTGCATGTCTTGCAGCTGCCAAGCGCTTGGAAAAATGGCGAATTTCGTAATAAAAGGTTGTTTCTTTTTATAGACGATGGAATTGGAGAATGTTAAATCGACCGTAAATAAATAAGGTAGTAGGTAAATGCTTGTTTAATCCACATTCCTTTCACATAACCTGACCGTAGTTCTTCCTTTTTTACTCCAAGTCCTTAACAGTGCATGCGGCTCCACTATGGAATCAACTCCCAAATGCTATAAAGGAAGCCGAAACAGTCACGTATCTTTTCAAAAACGTCTGAAAAACATTTCGCATTCTATCCTTTAAATTTCATTCCTGTTTTTACCTCCCTGGACCATCCTAGCCAGACTTTGAGTGTGATAATTTACACCGTGTCCCACGATGAGACCGCAAAACTCCAGAGGGTGATTATTCATGATATTCTGAGAAAAAAATCTTAATAAAAGTTTTTCAAAAAAACTCAATTCTAATTTCTTAAAAAAAAATATTAAATATGAATGAAAAAAAATCAAGCGTGTAATACCAATTCAATTTTTGAACTGGCTCACACCACCACGTGACCTGCACCCAATAAGCGCGAAGAAATCACATATTTTTGAAACTTATACTAAAGATTCAGATATGAAATTCGAATTTTGAATGTCCGTACAAGGCGTACCAGAGCGGACCCCCACTCCTCCCCGCCCACCGGTTACCGCTGCCGTAGCACTTCAAACAGAAGCCAGTATTACACTCGTCGCTTTTTATGAATACTTTTTTTAAAATTAATTATTGGAAATGCCCGGATCAAAAAAATTTATAAGGATTTTTTTCTCAGAATAACCATGAACAATCACCCTCCGGAGTTTCGCGGTCTAAATGGACACGGTGTATGTGACCCTATGTATTGAAAAGTGTTTTCTTTCTGTTATTGCGCTTACGTTAAATACCTGCACTACTTTATTTTATTGGTTGGTTGGAAGATTTCGCCACCTAGGCAATAAACCTGCCAATGTAAACCCCTGTAGTACAAAAAGTTAAATAAATAAATAAATAATCTTCGCTTGAGTTATTATTTACTTTAGACATTAGCGGCGGCGTCCTGTCCTGCAGTGCAGTTTTGTTGAAAAACGCCAAAACAATTATTTATTTTAAATGTGACGCGCTTTATGACGTCAAACCATATAATTTATCATTTGACGTCATAAAAGCGACACCTATCGGCAGATAAGTTTTCTGCGCTTCTGAATGTTATTTGTTTCCGCCTTCATGTTTGTGTAGTGGACGGACCCATCATGTAATAAAATTATCAAGATACACCGCACTTGGTGTACCGATACAGTGCCCTATGCACCATGGAGTGCGGATTAGGGAGAGTAGTAGTAGTTTCATTTATTTTTTAGTCGGTTGTTTCTGTGGCGGCGGCCCACGTCACGCGCACGTCACAAGTTGGACGGGCTGTGTGGCGGCGGCCATATTTCGAATACTATATCTCTTCCAAGCGTTTATTTTACTTTTGACACATGGGCGCCTAAAAAGTTCCGTAATTATTGACAGTCAACCATAGACCGAAAAATGTAATACGATAGTGAAGCACATGTTCTTTAGCTCCGATATTTATCGATATCGATGTTTATTGAGCCTACTTATGCAACGAGGATTATAGTTGATTTTTTCCATGAAAAAATATAAAATGTGGTTTTAATTAATACCTATATTTGTTTTTTTTCCTTTGTTTGTCGCGACACAGAATTTCTCAATTTACATTACGACAATAAAATAGTCCTATGCATATTTGGGTTTTCTGTAGCTCCTGCACCCGATGACAAACTCCAATTAAGGAGTTTATCGGGACTGTGTTTTAAAGTTTCTTTTGTAAAGAAATTATGTATTTTAGGAATATTTTTTATTGAAAAAAGACTGTTAAAAAAAGAAAAAGTTTACGACAGCGCTTTCGTAATATAATGTTGCTTTGAACGTCTAGGTATGTTTATAAACTACAAAATGTTGAGCAAAAATAAAATATAAATGTGTTAAATTGATGAAAACTTCTTCATAAATAAAGTCGATTTTTTATGAGAAATCGATTCGGTAACGCATTAGGCCATCCCTAATCGATACATAATCGAGCTGTCAAAAGTAAAATAAACGCTCAAGGAATCGGTATAGTGGCTGTCAATAAATCTGGAATATAATTTTTAAAACACCAGAAATTAATATAGATTCCGACTATGCATGTTACGCAATAGGATGAAAGTGTGATATGCACACATGCGTTCTGTCCCTTCCCCCTCTTTTCCCTAATCCCCCCTCTCCTTTGAGACCCTGACCGCGGATGCACGGGTGGATGTCTGGGATATGGGGGCCTGGCGAGGCGGGAAACCGGTCTCTACACGGGTGTTGTAGTAATTACTAATAAATAATGATCGGGGTGGAAACTAAACATACCCTACTGCTGTTAATTTGGGCCGACTTTGTTTTGGTGATGCGAAACAATGACAATTATAATACATAATTATAATACATATGCCGAGACAGTGGTAGGGGCAATGAAAGCATTTGTTCGCGTACATAACGAAAAATTCATCCGTATGTTTATCACACTAACAATCTTAATATCGCGGATTAGCTTGTTGAAAAAATCAGTAGAGTTGCTGGACTAAAAAAAGACTCAAAGAAGTCTTTAAAGAAGTCTAGGGAAAGGGTGGGGCTTTCATTTATGCATGTTACTCCGTCCACCCTTCAGATAAAACCTCGCCCTGACATTTTAATGATTCATTTTGATAGCCCAGTTATATTTCGGCTATCCGATATCCCATACTACAAGCGACCTTTAATATTCTTGTAATTAAGCCATTTTTGTGCGGCGCCAGCTTTATACAATCGATAAAACGTCCATCCAAATATTTACAGATAGCTAGTACAACACGCAGTGTGTATACACCGTGTTTCACGATGAGACCGCGAAACTCCGCAGGGTGATTATTCATTACTAGAATACCTTCTGAGAAAAAATCCTTATAAAGTGTTTTGATAGGGGCATTTCTAATAATAAATCTTTAAAAAAGTATTCATTAAAAGCGACGCTTGTAATACTGGCTTCTGTTTGAAGTGTCAGTGTTAGTATTTGTAAACTCAAGACGGGATCTGGACTTGTTCGGTGTAAGTCTATCAAGATTTAACATTCAGAAGTAGACCCGATCCTGTCTTGAGTGTGTCCACATTTTATTGTAACTGTCTTAGCTTCACAAATTTAATGTTCTGACACTTATTTTTACGGCTTGATATGTATTTAAAAATGATTTTTTCGTAAATAAATAAAATAGTGTTAGGGGGTAGTAAGGGGCGGGGAGGCAAGGGGGGCCACCCTGGTCACCGTACCCACATTCAAATTCAAATTTCAAATCTAAATCTTTGGTCTACATTTAAAAAACATGTAATTTCTAGTACAAAAATTTGAGTCAGTAATACACACGTGAATTTTTATTCATATTTTTTAAGAAATTAAAATTGAGTTGATCGAATTTTTTTTTCTTAGAACATCATGAAAAATCACACTCCGGAGTTTCGCGGTCTCATCGTGGAACACGGTGTATACACCTCACAACTACTACCTTAATATTTACTCGACTATATCAAGATTCATTGCACTTGGTATAGCAATACAGTGCCTTATGCACCATTGGGCGCGGATATGGGAGAGTAGTAGCCATTATATTAACGGAGCTGTTGAACAAAAAAAAAAATTTAAATCAAAATTGGTTATTTTTGTAGAATTGAAATATTGTTTTAGGGATAGGAACGTTAAAGGAATAAGTAAAAAAAAAATGGAAGTTGAGTAAAAAAAACCATAAATATGGGGCGCTATCCGTTTGTAAATTGATTGATAAATAAGCGAGATACTACTACTACTATCCCTTATCCACACCCAATGGTGCATAGGGCACTGCATTGGTACACCAAGTGCAGTGTATCTTGATCATTTTAATACATGAAGATAAGGTGATCAGCCTTACGCTTCAGAACCAGTCCAAGGTATTACACATGAAATATTAGTATGAAAATCACATATAAATCAATATTTCATGTTGACCCCCGCGAGTAAGCGAGATACTAACCCTATTCCGATGTTTACTCGATTAAAACAAAATTCCGCCTTTATAACGCCTGCATCACACTTGTTCTCCTCTATGGCTGCGAATCATGGCACCTAACCAGGGCCCAAGATAGCAGACTTCTGAGTGCAGAGAATAGGTGTCTTAGGAGAATATTAGGTGTGCGGTGGTTTGACTTTGTAAGGAACACAGAAGTGACACAGCTACCTTTGGTATCTACTGTCATCCGGCGAAGGCGTTTCGGCTGGCTAGGCCATATACTACGTAAGCCTCCCGAGAGACGCCACCATGCTTGACTATTTTACAAGGCATCAGGTTCTCGGCGTCCTGGACGTCCACTGTTGACAATTCGCCGGCGGTTTGAGTCAGAGCTGCGGGACGTGGACTTGAATTGGGAGGATGCACGGGAGCTGGCAGCCGATCGATAGGCTTGGCAGTTTGGAGGCAGTGGTTTGTAGGGAACCCTTTCAAATTTGATGGTTATGTATGGGTGCTAAAGTTTGAACGATTGTATCTCGCTTAATAACCAACAGATAAACAAACAGATTGCACTGATGGTCTTGAATTTTGCTATATTTTACTACATTTAAATGAAAAACTCGCGATATTTATTTATGAATAATTCCATTATAAATTTCACTTACATAATAATATCCGGGTAGAACGCACAATCCACTTTTTAACAAATTTACTAAGAGTACTGTTCGGTATCATGGACGTAATTTTTATCAAGATATCGATAATAGTTGATAGATAATATTGTATGAGGGGTACGCCGTGTCACGAAGGCGTGGTATTTAAGTAAAATCGATACATACTATCTTTAAAACAAACAATAGCTTAAATTTCAATAAGCTAAATTTAAATTTTTAAAAAATATGATTGATATCCCAACAGAGACAGAGAAACTCTGGAAACGAATGTAGGTTATGTGTTAGGTGTTAATGTGGCTGTCATTGGCTGGGTTAAGTGGCCACTTGATGTACTACAACATTCCCCATTCCGGCCATCATCTGACAACCAATATATGACAAAATTTTGAAACTACTATATGATGGGCGGAATGGAGAATGTTGTAGAACATCAAGTGGCCACTTAACCTAGCCAATGACAGGTCATAAGCCCTGTAAACGCCTAGATAGCCCACGTTCGTTTCCAGAGTTTCTCTGTCTCTGTTGGGATATCAATAATATCTGATATCAGCCCAGCATGGGTATAATCCAGTAATTTATCTACAAGTATTTGTATACGTTCAAAATGTTGTTAAAAAATATATTTTTTGGCTGAGTTAAAGCTTTATATTTGAACGGGTGGTGGCCCAGTGGGTAGCGTCGCGGTCTCTGAGTCCAGAGATCGTCGGTTCGAATCCCCACTTCGACACGACCCGATTCCTATTTTCAAGCACAAGCCGCTTAGGCTTTATTGAAAATAGTATTTACAAATTGAAATATGTGCAAATATCATAAGATTGCATAGATTTCTTTTTATTTAAAAAAAAAAATATATAAATATATTGCTTAAAGACTTGTTATATAGTTGGATAAATACCAAAATTTCCTATTTTACGCTAAACGCAAAATCGTGGGTATACTGGCAAAAAACGCTAACTCGAAAATATGCTGTTTGGATTTAATGATGCAGTATTGTTAAGTTTTTAAAGCTCTACAATCGGCAGAAACACAATTTTGGATAACTTATAAAGCGCTTTTTTTCTGAAGTACCTAACCTAAAATCATATTTCTTTCTTTTCTAAAATAAAAAGGAAATACTGCTATTAACAATAAAAGTTTTCTAAGTATGAAAATTAATAACATGTTTGAAAAAATGAGAAATAATTAAAGTTTAAACTCATAATGCAATAGAATAAAAAAAATAAAAAAATAAAATTGGAAAAAAAAAAACTTAAATGCTTGATTTCTCAAAACAGGTATATTAGAGTTAACGTTTTTTGCCAGTATACCCACGAAATGATCTTATAGTGAAAAGTATCGTTTATATCCAAAATACAAGACACAAGACAAGACACCTTACAATCAATTATTCTACACAAGAAATCCCTACTTTTAGGTATACGTGTTTAAAACCAGACTAAGAAAATCGTACTTTAGGAGGTATTCATTAGATTTTCATTAGTATAGTGTTCTCCATGTTTCATTCATCCTTGAAAATTAATTTTATTGCTTTGTTGGCTAATTATTAATTAGAAATCGGGGATAACTAACTAACTAACCATCACGCCATTTCCCCGAAAGGTTAGGCAGAGAGGATAGAACGCCACACCACTCTGTCCTGGCACACTTCTCTTGCTTCCTCCACATTCATACATCTTCTCGTGCGCGCACGTCGATTATTCCGACTGTTTACATGCCCACTTTCAAGCACTTGTTTTACTTGATCATGCCATGTCTTTCTCGGCCTTCCTCGATTTCTACATCCAGGCCCAGTCGCGTCATATATTTTTTTAGCCGCTCTTTCATCATCCGACCGAACCATCGTAAAAGACCTTTCTTAATTTTGTCGATAATGTTTATCTCAGCCTCTAATTTCGACATTTTTTGTACACCTATCATACATAGTCTTATCACACATTCGCCTGAGAGATCGCATTTCAACTGCATTCAACGCCACGCTTCACTACCATACATAAGGGTTGGTTGCTGCAGGGGAACTGCCAATTTAGTCTGTTTTGATAAGGACTTATTAGATACTACCGACTTTAAGGCGCCATTAACTCTGTTACCGGCACTAACCCTCCTTTCAATGTCCTTGTCCATATTTCCATCCCTAGTGAACATGCTTCCCAGATATACTAATTCTTCCACCTGTTTCAAGCTATCGCCATTTACTACGATCTTACACTTAGTCATATTCACATTTCTTTCAAAAACCATCACATTCGACTTTACCACATTCATTAACAATAATTGTCAATAATAAGTATTTATCTTTTATATTGTAGCACAAGTCCGAAGTACAATTAAATGAATGCAACCTACTCCATATAAATATATTTATATTGACTGATCTAAAAGTATAGTACAAAATGTTTGTGATTAATTAAAAAATAAGTTAATAGTTATTTGAACCAAGACATTTTTGACTATTACCATAACACTATAATCTTTTCTCTTTTTCAAATATTTTGTGATAATTTAAAATTAAATTTTGTTTAAAAAAATAAAACTGAAAATATATCAATATAGTCACAATTTTATTCGGACCCTGTACCAAATATTTTGTTATCTCTGATTTGAACATGTAGGCATCTTAAGTGTTGCCAATGTAAAAATCTTTGGATAATTTTATCGGTAGGTACCTACTAAATAATTTAATATAAATATATTTACCTAAATACTTTTTATAAGTATTATCGTAAAACTAAAAAAAATACATGAAAATGAGTTTAAAACGGATTTTTCAAGAACTGTCAATCTGTCCCTATTTTTAATATATAATGTAATATAAGGAATGTTTTGTGAAAAATTATTTTTGGTTTTTTAAAATATACGCTTAATATTGTTTTTATTGTGTTAAAATCTGATGCAAATTTTGTTTTGCACCCAAGACATGAACCAAAAATTAAATTCGCACATTTTAAAACGGAGACATCTATCGAAGCTTAATAAAAACAAACTAATCAATATTACGCAATAAATAAAATCGTTACTTAACTTAAAACCTTCATATCTCAGCAACCAATGAATATTTTACAATTTTAATTTTAGAATATTGTACTTACATTTTTTTTCTTTCTCGTGTATTTTTTTCAGCAGCCTAACGGCACTTAAAAAAACCGGTTTTTAAATTTAACTTGGTGTTTTTAATCGATTTGTACGGAGTTTTGACTTAAGCGCGTTGACGAATACGAATCTCAAATGAAACTGAGGAAAATAGACTCCTAAATTTTACTTTAAGCAATGTTGTCACCACGCGATTCCGGACTCCGGGACAACAACTTAAGCGGAGCAACGGTTTCTCGAAAAATTATAAAAACCGTAAAAAATCAATTGTTTTTACAGATATTAAGTATTTTTTATAGATTTAGAGGGATTTCGACAACCTTTAACTTTAAAATCCTTAAATAATATTTCTTATTTTTATACGTATATACAAATGTACATTGCACAATGGTGAATATTATTTTTAAATTAACTTCTCCTTTCCTTTATCCGCACCTAATGGTGTTTGATTCCGCCACGATGAGACTCTCTGGTAACTTCGTCCGAACGAGGATCGGAAAATGGAAGAGGACTTACCAGAGCTGGACTCAACAAGGGCGGGATATGAAGCTGAAGGACCACCAGGAAGGGCGAAGTATCCTGGAATACCCTGGGAACACCACGTCGGACTGGCGCGGCGGGACACAAACGAGGGGCACAGCACACCTTTACTCACTTTTGGTCGAGGGGTTTCGGGAGTTGGAATCTGGGAAGCTTGGAGATGGATGGCGAGTATAACGAGGGTATTTTGGTGGAAAGAACGAAGGAAGATCAGGTTCACGAGAAGGACGGATGTTGCGAGGGTCATAGTAATGTTGCTGCGCTGAGCGGATTTTCGAGACTGAATCGGTGTTGGAAAACATGTGACAAATCGGATGATGAAGGTGGGGAATAAATTTTGGAAGGAAATCGAACTACCTATCACCAGGAAGTGGCCAAACCACCGCAGATTAAGTAAAATTGCACAAATTCATATTAAAATGCTGTTTTATTTATGGATACTATTGATTTGACTAAATAAATTATATTTGATATCAATTTGCTAAAAAATATCGAAAAAAAAGTAAACTTCGTTATCAATTTTTTCGAAAACAATGGGACTAATTAAAACATTTTATTCTACAAAATCGACTCAAAATATGATGTAGATTCACTGGTTTCCGCTTGTACATCGAGTTTTTTTGCACGGTGTATAAACCTTGTGCATCATAAGCAAGGTAAAAAAATAACGTTACTCCCATTTAAAAAGAAAAACAATTGTTAAGATTGACTGCACTTGGTTTAGCAATTCAGTGCCCTATGCACCATTGGGTGCGAAAAGGGAGATTAGAAGTAGTGGTATTTGTACGAATGACAATACTTTATACCAAATTTGAAGAAAAGTGTGGTATATTGACAATACAATGACATCATATCATGTCCCGGTACTCAGGTAATATTTTATTACACTTCTTAGAATTACAATATTTGCAATGACATATTTATTTCACACCTATGCTGTTCATTTAGCGGCGAGTCGTAAATCCAAATATGAACTGACTATAATTAGATATTATTGATATCTCAACAGAGACAGAGAAACTCTGTTAACGAATGTGGGTTATCTAGGCGTTTACAGGGCTTATGACCTGTCATTGGCCACTTGATGAATTACAACATTCCCCATTCCGCCCATCATCTGACAACCATGTATGACAAATTTTTGAAACTTGTATATATGTTGAGTTTGTACAGAAGAATCCACATGCGAGTTGTGTTTTCGACAGATTTTAAATATTTTAAATATTCTTTCGCTATAGTGACATCTGTTAAGAATATAGTTAAGCATTTTTTTGGCAATCGAACTTTATTGGTGTAGGTAAGATATCAGCCCAGCATGGGTATACCTAATCCAGTAATTAGTCTACAAGTATTTGTATTCATTCAAAATGTTGTTGTGACTATAATGATACTATTGCTACTTCTACTTTATCCGCCCCTTGCACAGGGGACCGCACACCAAATGGTGCATTACACGAGGGATGATCTGTCTTACGCTTCAGTACCAGTCCACGTGGAATATGAATAAAATAAAATGTAAATAAATGTTTCATGTTGGCCCGCTGCGGGAATCCTACCCGCGACCTCATGCACGGTAGCCAAATGCGCTACCACTGTGCCACGAGGCGGACAAACGGCGGAGGCTGACTATGCTATACATGGTGTAACCGAACTCGATGTACAAGCGGGAAACCAGTGAATCTACATATGATCTACGTCATATTTTGATTCAATTTTGCAGTTTTTTTTTTTTTTTTTGAAACTCCATAGACACTAAAAAGAGACAAAAAATAGATTTTTTTGCAGATGATGTCATAGAACACAGTTTCCGCCAAATTAATCCACTATCATTAGGCCATCAGTTTTGCCAGCACCCCTCGTAGCATGGTGGTAGCGTATTTGGCTATTCCGTGCATTCGACTCGCAAAATGGTTCGCAATTCCGAGGGAGTAGGGGACGTCAACATGAAATATTTAAAATCGAAACAAAATGTTTTTTTCATACTTTTATATTTCATGTGTGTATACTTTGGAAACTGGTACTGATGCGTATGACTGATCACCTTACCTTCATGTAATAAAATGATCAAGAATCCCACTGCTGATACATTTGTTGGTGTACCGATGCAGTGCCCTACTGCACCATGTTTTTTTTTGGGTGCGAAAAAAAAATATTAAGGGGAAGTAGTAGTAATTAAGAAATCTAAACAAAAGAACATCATTTTAATAAGAATTTGTGCAATTTTACTTAATCTGGTACTTATGAAAGCATTTATGAGAAGAAAAAAAAAAGTTTTTTTCAACGCTGGTTTAAGTCACATTACACATTCGACTCAAATATGATGTAGATTCGCCAGTTTTAGGTTTGTACTACGAGTTTTGTTATACCGTGTATACCTAAATAAAATATCCGATATACGAGGTTTGTCCGGAAAATACGTATAAAAGTAGAATAATAAGTTGATTTGACAGTTGTGTTGCAGTGGCACTACTGCTGTAACCAATCCCATCAACGCACAGTTCGAGTCAGAGCACTCTGCGTGTACGAGGTAGGAGTGTGCGGCTGCTTGTTGAAAGTTACCCCTTTTCACCTGCCGTCGGCATGGAGCTCTCTTTGATTGAGGAACAGCGCAGGCCGTGAGATTTTTGAGTGTTTGAAACAAGTTTACGGAGACAATTCTCTGAAGGAACCAACCGTGAACAAGTGGTTAAAAAGGTTCCGGGAAGGCCAAGAAGAAGTGAATGCAAAATGGTGCTTCGGGGGCGGCACTTGGGAGGTGTGGAAGCCATCAAGGCAGAAACGACACGGCAACTGAACACTATCACAACTGAAGACTTTCAAGCAATGTTATCAACAGAGGAAACGGCGTTGGCAGAAGTGTATCTCGTCTCGGGGTCAGTACTTTGAAGGAGACCATATTGTAATACCTGAATAATTGTAAAATTAAGTTATTATTCAACTTTTATACGTATTTTCCGGATAAACCTCGTACTAACAGAAAGTGTAAGGACCCAGACGGGTAGGTGCTTGTCAGGGTGAGATTTCATCACCATCATCATTATACCATTACCGCTTCCTGTGTGGAGCATATGGATTCCGCAAACTGCCCCCAAGTTAATTTAATAAGCATTTATCTCACTGACATTCTTAAAATCGCGATTAAGCTTGTTGAAAAAATCGGTAGAGTTGTGCTGAACTGAAAAAATACTCAATAAATAGTCTTTGAAACAGTCTAGGGAAAGGGTGGGGCTTTCATTGCTCCTAAGCCAAGCGGTTGGCCGCCAATTCCCGTGCGTCTTTCGAGACAAGTCGATGTCCTGTAGCTCTGACGTTAACTGTCGAAGAATTGACACCAGCGTACCTGACGTCTTTTAAAACAAATAGCGATGTTAAGGCATTGTCGAATTTTTAAGTAATTAAAATAAAACCGTAAGTTTTTTTCAAATCATGGTTACCCCGCATCCGTTGATATTATGGTCCAAGTTAAGCGTGGCAGAGGATCGATATTCTCCAACACGACACAGGGTGACCCCACAATGTCATTTCAAGGGCGAAGATGTTGAAATACAACCTTCAAACAACCTTCGGAACATCCCGAAATACGAACAAATACAAAAAAAAAATTATCAACCAGAATTATACACAGTACTACTACTTTCCATTATCCGCACTCAATAGTGCATAGGGCACTGCATCGGTACACCAAGTGCGGTGTACCTTAATAATTTTTATTAAATGAAGGTAAGATGATCAGTCGTACGCTTCAGTACCAGTCCAAGGTATCACAAATGAAATATTAATAATCAAAAATGTAAATGAATCGTGAAAAATATGGATTTAAAAAAATATTAAGGTGAATTAATAATATACACTTGTCCCCCTCGCTGCATATTTGGCCGCGCATGAAGTCGCGGGGTTCGATTCCCGTAGGGGTTCAACGTGAATAGGGTTCTTCCCGATAGCATAATTATCCTTGAAAACCTTATAAACATTTAAAGTATATTTTTACAATTCCAACGATATAAAACACAATGATAAAATTTTTTGTTTTCATTTATGAATTTATGTTTTAAAAACACGAAAATGCGAATGATTTTTTATTTTTTAACACCCGTTATTGGCTAATGACGTCATACCCGTCCACCATGAAAGGCGTGAAATTCATTACGAAGTGAGCGCCCATATTGCTGTGACGTCACACCGCATGCGCGCCAAATGGAGGATTTTGCAAGCGATTTGAAAAAGCGCTATTTCAAACCGCGCTAGAAAATTCATATGACATTGTAAAAATTTAAAAAAAATTCCCTTTATATTGCAATTTTTTAATAATTTTTTTGAAATAAAAAATAAAAAATCGGGAAGAACCCAATTCTTGTTCGTAGCAAATTTCTAAGCTTATTTTTCATGCATATTATTGTTACTTTGGTACAACCGAAGGTGCAACCATTTATAACATGTTTTTTTTAAAGTTCCTTTAGATTTTAATATATAATAATTAATTATAATAATTAAATATAAAAGAATAATTTTAGAAATATACATATTTTCTTGGTAACACTGTTTCCGAAATTTAATTAACTTGTTTATTTTTGTCCATTTTTAGAGCAAGACGTTCTGACGTACGACTTACGCAAACTTAGGTCTAAATAGCCGTATATTTTGGGAAAATTCACAAGTTCCCGATGCGATGGTACTGCGTTACATAACAATATTTATCCCAGTGTAACAACACTCGATATACAAGCGGGAAACCAGTGAATCTACATCATATTTGGAATCATCATTTCAGCCCGTTGAGGTCCACTGCTGGTCATAGTTAGGCCTCCCCCTGCCGTCTCCACTCCTCCCTCCACTGTCTTCCAGCAGACTTCCTGATGTCGTCCACCCATCTCATCCTCGAGGCCTCTGGTTTCTCGGTCTCCACACCACACCTCGTCCACCTGTCGCCCGACATTCTGGCTGTGACCGGCCCATTTCCACTTCAACCAAGCAATTCGCTCCACCACGTCGCAGACCTTTGTCTGGCGTCGGATCCAATCGTTCCTTAATGTTATTCCAAGCATAATTCTCTCTATGCTCCTCTGTGCAACTTGCAACTTATGGGAGGATTGCTTGGTCAGAGTCATTGTTTCCGCGCCATAAGTAAGGACGGGCAGAATGCATTGGTTGGTATACAAATACTTGAAAACAAATTACTGGATGCTAGGATATATTTGTTTTTCTATGCTGGTGTCTGTTGAGAAGATTGTTAAGCATTTTTTGGCAGGCATCTTTATTAGTGTAGGTAAGGCTCATCCGAACTTAATTACTTACTAGAAGACGCCTGAAGAAGTCTCTCCAATTTTTTTGTTTGCTTTATATTTAACCAGTAAATCTTTTTAGTAACATTTTGAATGTATACAAATACTTGTAGACAAATTACTGGATTATACCCATATTAATTTGACCTTTTTTGTTGAAGCGCTGAAGCCTAAACCATCTATGGTGTAATTATAATATATTATATATATACAAAATTTCATCAGCATTTGTGTTTCGTTACAAAGAAAAATACTTCGTTAAATGACTGATAGATGTCACTGAGGGAAAATATAATAATATTAAAATTCTAAATAAATTATTACAACCTCTAACAGAGAGGTGTCTCAGCAGAATATTAGGTGAGCGGTGGTTTGACTTCGTAAGGAACACAGAGGCGAGGCAACGGACGCAGCAACCCTTGGTATCTGCCATCATCCGGCGAAGGCGTTTACCCTGGCTGGACCATGTACTACGTACGCCTCCCGAGAGCCGCCACCATGCTTCGGTTTCTCGGCGTCCTGGACGTCCGCTGCTGGCAATCCGTCGGCAGTTGGCGTCAGAGCCGCGGGACATGGACCAGACTTGGGAGGATGCGCGGGAACTGGCGTCCGATTGCTTGGTTTGTGGAATCCATATGCTCCACATAAGGAGCGGACTTGGAATGACGATGATAATATTATTTTTCAAGGTGAGAAGAAGTGTACCAATGCAGTGCCCTATACACCATTGGGTGCGAATGAGGGACAGAGAGAGAGAGAGAGAGAGAGAGAGAGAGAGAGAAAGTGATCAACATAGTAATTTCATTCAAATATTCAAAATTTCATTGCTACTTTTTATATTGATGTGGTACAAATCCGAATCGTTCCGGAGATTTCCGAAGCGTGACGGAGATAGCCGAAGCCCTAGAGGTGGACTAATATATAACCTAACTGGTTAATTCACGACGTTATCAAACCCCCACATTAATTATTAGTAGTTATAAACTGGTAAGCGTGGTTAAACAATTAACGCCCTTCTATTTCATCTAACACTTAGGTAAAAACAGTAAGCAGAAAAGAGATGCAGCGTTTTATTATCCTCCGTCCTGTTTAAACCAGAAAGAATAAACACGAAGAAAAAGGATAAGACTAGCGTTACTATTAACGTTATTAACGTATTAACTGCATGATTTTCACTATATTCATTATTATGCTTCTGTTTCACCTAACCCTCGGACTAAATATGAGTAAAAAAAGATGCACTATTTATTATCCTTCGTCTCGTTTTAACCTGTAAGAATAAACACGAAGAAAAAGGATAAGGCTTGCGTTACTGCCGTTACTGGTGATTTATTATCCTACGTCCCGTTTTTAACACATGATAATAAATCGGTGGAAAAGAGATGGTGATAGGTTAAACGTTACCAAATAACCAAATTCGAAGCAACTATCAGAAATCATAAACGTACAAATAGTAACGCTTACCAGTAGTCGTTAAAAATCTGGTAACGTATCAGTTATAACCGTTTTTTGGAATTTAACGCTTTAACCCACCTCTACGAAGCCCTACTAGTAACAAGAAGTGGACATTTGAAACGATGAGTTTCCTAACATTTTCAGTGGTACATAACATTTTGAAGAGTTGTACAATACATATTTTTTATGGAATATAAAAGTGTATGGAATTGGAAGTGTATCCATCTCAGACAATTTTTATAAATATGACAAATTAAATACACACAGGGTGTAACAAAACTCGATGTACAACCCGAAAATTTGTGAATCTACATCGTATTTAGAGACGATTGTGTAATACAACTTTTTAATCTGAGCTAAAAAAAATATTTTTCTTCTCACAAAAGTTTTCATAAGTATGGCAGATTAAGTAAAATTGCTAAAATTCTTATTAAAACGCTTTTTTTTATTTTGTTTTCTTTATGGATAGTATTAATTTGACTAAATACACGATATTTGATAACAATTTGCAAAAAAAAATCAACTTCGTACTCAATTTTCTTCTTTTTTTGTTTTATTTATACCTACTGTATCAAAAATGATGCGACATGATATTATGCGGGCCTGGCGTGGGAGGAGGCGAGACAGCTGGCTGGTGACAGGGTCTCCTGGAGGGATCTAGTGATGTCCACATGCTCCACATAGGAGCGAATGTGGTGAAGGAAGAAGAAAGGAACCTAACAATGATATAAATTTATAAAGATAAGCTATTTTCTTCCGTGTCCAGATAATTGTCTCAATTTCAACTTGTTAGAGGGAAACAGAATTATTGAAATGTATTAGACACAGCAACCCTTAGTAGCTACTGTCATCCGGCGAAGGCGTTTTCGGCTGGCTAGGCCATATACTACGCACACCTCCCGAGAGCCGCCACCATGCTTGCCTATTTTACAAGGCATCAGGTTCTTAGCGTCCTAGTCGTCCACTGTTGACAATTCGTCGGCAGTTTGCGTCAGAGCTGCGGGACGTGGACTTGACTTGGGAGGATGCACGGAAGCTGGCGGCCGATCGCTTGGCCTGGAGGCAGTTCGTGGATTCCATATGGTATGAGATGATTAGACAGTGGAAGGTGGACTAAGTTGTCTTTGTTTCACTGCAAAATACAAATCGAGCATAAAATATCGACAGTTCTTTTGGAAATAGCTTGTCTAGTTAACTTTACATGTCTCTGGAACCTAACCATTTTTTCAGGGTCCAATTTTTAGGAAAAAAAAAGGTTTTCAACCAATGTCCACGTTTCAATCTAGCTATATGGCACATGGTAGGTAGATAAAAACACTATTACTAAACAGTTTGTAGATAGACAGAGATATCTATCTACTACTAGTCCAGTAAATATAAGGTTTTAGCTTTGGTGTTGCTATTTTACTAAGCATTTTTCGTGATTTCGTATTTTTATGGGAGTTGGATCCTGAGAAATGCCCAAATTTACTATTTTACGCTAAACAAATGATCGTATGGTAATAATTTATATTTATATTGTAGACTAAATGCTGTTTAAATGCGATCTCTCAGGCGAATGTGTGGTAAAACTATGTATGATAGGTGTACAGATGTCCAAATTCTGATTCATACTCTGGCAGAGTGCGCGGCTGAGTTATCTCAGCCGCGCATGCTTATGCATTATCGACCAAAATTAAAAAAGGGCTTTTACGATGGTTTGGTCGTGTGGAGCGAATGAGTGATGAAAGAACGGCTGAAAAAAGTTTAAATGCAAGTGTGCCTGGACGTAGAAGCCGAGGAAGGCCGAGAAGGACCTGGCATGACCAAGTACGACAAGTACTTGAAAGTGGACATGTGAAAAGTCGGAATAATCGGCACGAGAAGATGTAGAGGAAGTATGTCAGGACAGAGTGGTATGGCGTTCTATCCTCTCTGCCTACCCCTACGGAGAAATGGCGCGATGGTTAGTTAGTTAGTTAGATGCACGGGAGCAGTTTGTGGATTCCATATGCTCAACATAGGGAGCGGATATGGTATTATGATGATGATGAATGTTGTCCAAGTTTTATATTATGACATTATCTCCCGAAGTGCAATAAATGCAACCTACTCCATGCTAACATATTTATATTAGATATTATTGATATCCCAACAGGGAGAGAGAAACTCTGGAAACGAACGTGGGTTATCCAGGCGTTTACAGGGCTTATGACCTGTCATTGGCTGGGTTAAGTGGCCACTTGATGTACTACAACATTTCCCCATTCCGCCTATCATCTGACAACCATATATGACAATTTTTTTGAAACTACTATATATATTGAGTTTGTACAGAAGTATCAACATTTGAGTTGGTTTTTCGACAGATTTTTAGTATTTTTTCTCTCTAGTGACATCTGTTGAGAAGATTGTTAAGCATTTTTGGCAATCTACTTTATTGGCGTAGGTAAGGCTCTATCGAGCGCTATTACTTACTAGAAGACGCCTGAAGATGTCTCTCCAATTTAGTTTGCTTTTAAATTCTACCAGTAAATATTCCTATACAGAGAAGTATGCCAGGACAGTGTGGTGTGGCGTTCTATTCTCTCTGCCTACCCCTTCGGGGAAATGGCGTGATGGTTAGTTAGTTAGTTAGTTAAATATTTCCAACAACATTTTGAACGGATATTTATATTGACTGGACTATACTATCTCCATGCTTTACATAAACATAATATTGTTTGAATTATGTCAGATATTTCAGTTATTCGTGAACACTAAACAGTGCAGAAGTGTGCATCATTTTTTTTATAATAAACAATAAAAAATAACTTTCGTAGTCGATGTTATAACAATTTCATTTAAACAACCAAAACAATTGGAATACCTTACGATAGTAGGTACGTATTAAAACTGTTTAATGTTTTTATGGTGATAAAAATTTAAGTAAGAAGTTTAATTGGTGCATCGATTCAGTGCCCTATGCATCATCAGGTGCAGATAAAAGAAAGTGGTAGTAGTAGATTAAAGCAGATTTGTAATAATTTGCAACATTATTGTTGTGTTCAAATACTTGGACACAAATCTGGATTTATCCCAAGACGGGAGTAGGTATATATTTCATTTTATATCCACAGAGATGAGGTGGAATTTTATCAAATTCAGGAATATGGATATTCGAGCGTTTACAGGGCTTATGACCTGTCATTGGCTGGGTTAAGTGGCCACTTTATATACTAAACATTCCCCTTTCCGCTTATTAGCGAATATCCACACCAGGCAACATTTTTGATTTTATGACAGGTCATAAGCCCTGTAAACGCTCGAAGATCCATATTCCTGAATTAGAAAAAATTCTACCCCATCTCTGTAGGGATATGAAATGAAAGAAGTAATAATTTGTGCAAAAATATTTTTTAATAACTTAAACCGTGTGTGATTTAAAAGTAATTAATAATAAATTATGGTGTCCGCCTCATGGTGGAGTGGTAGCGCGCTGTGCTGCCGTGCACGAGGTCGCGGGTTCGACTCCCGATGCGGGTCAATATTCATTTGAACGTGTTTTTCACATAAAAATATTTCATGTAACCGTAAAACTGATCATCTTGCCTCCATGGAACAAATGATTGTGAATCGATGCAGTGCCCTATGCACCATTGAGTGCGGATAAAGGGAGAGTAGTAGTAATAGTAGATTGCGTCAGTATAAACAGCGTCCAAACTTGTAGACAAACCGGGCTTGCGGATGTTTAGGCGTTTACAGGGCTTACATAAACTGTCATTGGACTT
This sequence comes from Micrasema minimum, assembly GCA_022494985.1. NCBI lineage: Eukaryota > Metazoa > Arthropoda > Insecta > Trichoptera > Brachycentridae > Micrasema > Micrasema minimum. The sequence goes on from JAGVSP010000951.1 coordinate 54,037, forward strand.
AGTGGCATTAAAAAGAAATCTATGCAATCTTATGATATTTTGCACATTTTCCCAATTTTCAAATTGCAATGCACCATTATTTCCATTAAAACCAAAGCAGCTTGTGCTTGAAAATAGGAATCGAGTCGTGTCGAAGTGGGGATTCGAATCGACGATCTCTGGACTCAGAGACCGCAACGCTACCACTGGGCCACCACCCGGAAAAATTGAGTAAAAAGTTTTTTTTAAGAAATTTCTTCAAAATGTTATCAAATATCATACCATATCGGCTCCCTATGTGGAGCATATGGAATCCACAAACTGCCTCCAGGCCAAGCGATCGGCCGCCAGTTCCCGTGCATCCTCCCAAGTCAAGTCCACGTCCCGCAGCTCTGACGCGAATTGCCGACGAATTGTCAACAGTGGACGTCCAGGACGCCGAGAACCTGATGCCTTGTAAAATAGGCAAGCATGGTGGCGGCTCTCGGGAGGCGTGCGTAGTATATGGCCTAGCCAGCCGAAACGCCTTCGCCGGATGACAGTAGATAGCAAGGGTTGTTGTGTTCCTTACAAAGTCAGACCACCGCACACCTAAAATTTATTTATAGCCCAGTCAAATTAGGTTTCTTGCCTAACTAATTCGGATGTTTTTGATTCATTTTTTATGCTGTTCAGTGATGTCCAGGGAAGGTTGCATCAAAAGTCCGGATGAACAGGAGGTGAGCTTAAGTCAGGATTTTCAAAAAACTAGAAAAAAATGGGTATTTTTTTGTTTTTCCAAAAAAACTCAAAAACACAAAAAACGTTTATTTGGAAAAACAAAAAAAAGAACCATTTTTTTTTCTAGTTTTTTGAAAATCCTGACTTAAGGTCACCTCCTATTTATCCGAACTTTTGATGAATAGGAACGAACCTTTACTGGACATCACTGAACAACATAAAAAAAGAATCAAAAGCATCCGAATTAGTTAAGGCAAACGCTTAGTTTTGGGGTAATTAGACTGAGCTATTAGTCAAATTAATACTACCCATAAAGAAAACAATAGCAAAAAACTAATTTTAATAAGAATTTGTGCAATTTGACTTAATCTGCGGTACTTATGAAAACTTTTACGAGAAGAATATTGGTAGCAGTAATATAATAATACCGAAATTATGTTAGGTTGTATTACGCAAGACAATTGGCCCTACTCTACTGTTCGTTCTTTTTCCATACAAAATCTTGAATAACTGCTTTTATATTCAGTAACTAGATATCAAAACTTTTACTTTCAAATGACCCAAATCTACTGTCATCCGGCGAAGGCGTTTCGGCTGGCTGAGCCATATACTACCGACCATGCTTGCCTATCTTACAAGACATCAGGTTCCCGGCGTCCTGGGCGTCCACTGTTGACAATCCGTCGGCAGTTTGCGTCAGAGCCGCGGGAAGTGGATCTAACTGGGGAGGAGGCGGTTTGTGGAATCCATATGCTCCGTATGATGACATTACGAACATTGACTGATCGCCCCGAAGGCAACATGATCAGTCTTACGCTTCCACGCCAGTCCAAGGTATCGTCTTCTTCTTCTTCCGCCACGTTCGCTCCTATGTGGAGCATGTGGACGTCACTAGATCCTTCCAGGAGACCCTGTCACCAGCCAGCTCTCTCGCCTCCTCCCACGCCAGGCCCGCATCCATCAGCTCCGCCGAATACATCCGTAGAATGGTCATCGACGGTCTGCCAGGACGGCGGGATCCTGCAGGCGTGGAGAAGAGGCAGCTCGGGTTCAGGCTCTCCCGAGGCATCCGGAGTACATCGCCGCATCTTCACGACTCCATTTATTGGAGGTTGCTGCGTCCGTTCCCTAACTCCGTCCGTCCCAGGTATCACTTGTGAAATATTTTTATGTGAAAAACCACATTCAAATTTGACCATCAAAGGGAATTGAACCCGCGACCTCATGCAAGGTATCCGCAACACCACGGGGCAGGCAATTTAATATGTCGAAATAAGATTAAAAAATAAAATTAGTTGACACTTTAATCCACTTTTGTTTTTAGGACCAATAACCGGTTTCACCGCTTCCGCGGCATCGTCAGACTGGTGTTCTTTCAAGTGGGTTAAGACTTTTTATAGGGGACGAAATTTAAATGGTGGGGGTGGATTCTTGGTATTTTATTTTCTTTAAGTGTCAACTAATTTTATTTTTTAATCTTATTTCGATTACAATGAACTTCCACCAAGAAATTTCTCTAAACAACCTGAAAATTTAATATGTAATAGAAGCGAATATGGCGTATAATGATAATGATATGGCCTTTTACATGCATTCTGTCTCCTGAAAAGTCCCCACTTTTTCCTCCTTAAACCCTTCTCAATTGATCCCTTCTCTTCCACATCACTCCATTGCGCATTGAGACCCTGACCACGGATGCTCGGTGGATGTCTGGGATGGGGGCCTGGCGAGGCAGTATGCCGGTCTTCATGGTAGTTCATTATTCATTATACCATATCCGCTCCCTATTTGGAGCATATGGAATCCACAAACTGCCTCCAGGCCAAGCGATCGGCCGCCAGCTCCCGCGCATCCTCCCAAGTCAAGTCCACGTCCCGCAGCTCTGACGCAAACTGCCGACGAATTGTCAACAGTGGACGACCGGGACGCCGAGAACCTGATGCCTTGTAAAATAGGCAAGCATGGTGGCGGCTCTCGGGAGGCGTGCGTAGTATATGGCCTAGCCAGCCGAAACGCCTTCGCCGGATGACAGTAGATACCAAGGGTTGCTGTGTCCGTTGCCTCACCCCTGTGTTCCTTACAAAGTCAAACCACCGCACACCTAAAATTCTTTTAAGACACCTATAAATAATGATCGTGGTAGTAACTAACGTTTCCCTACTACTGTTAATTTAGGCCGAATCCGTCTGGTTTGGGTGATGGAAACAATGACAATTATAATATACATAAGCCGAGACAGTGGTAGGGGCAATGAAAGCATTTGTTCGCGTAATTAATCCGCATTATTTATCACACTGACAATCTTAAAATCGTGGTTTAGCTTGTTGAAAACATCGATAGAGTTGTGCTGGACTGAAAAAAGGCTCAATAGTCTTTTTAAAGGAAAGGGTGGGGCTTTCATTTATATAAGTGCATTATTGGATTACAAATCGACCTTCGCTAAGGGCTCTCCATAATCTAAGAGCTGTGAGGTATTACTACTACAGTACACTAGTAAATAATACATATATGTAGGTGTGGGTGTGGGTGTGTGCGAGACTTAAGCTTCCACTACAAAGTAGCACAATTTATTTTTGCTAAAAATACATTTTAAATCAATTCATCATCATTATAATACCATATCCGCTCCCTATGTGGAGCATATGGATTCCACAAACTGCCTCCAGGGCAATTGATCGGCCGCCAGCTCCCGCACATCCTCCCAAGTCAAGTCCACGACCCGCAGCTCTGACGCAAACTGCCGACGAATTGTCAACAGTGAGCGTCCAGGACGCCGAGAACCTGATGCCTTGTAAAATAGGCAAGAGTGGTATCACATATATGAAGGATAAAAACGAACATATCTCCTTAGAGCATTATAATATCGAAAAAAATAATACGATACAAGTACGCTTCTGAAGCTCAATCACAGATGACTATCGACGTGATAAGCGACGTGATAACGATTTCACAACGGATGTTTAACGTTTCCGCGTGGATCACAATGGAACATCCGTTAAAAGTTATCGATCGGGATTATTATTTACCGCTTTAAATATGGAAAATACGCCAAAACAAGTAAAGTAAAATAATTTAGTTTTTTAGAGTTTTATAGAGTTTTAATTGTTTGTGCACAATTTATCATGCCATTTATTTGCTTTAAATCAATTTGAAAAAGCAATAAAACGAAACATTTGTCAAAGTATGCCTTTCATCTATGGTGCTTGGCAACGCGACCGTGATATGAACGTATGTTCATTGTGATCAGTCAAATGCTTAGCACGTTTCTAAGCACGTCGACAATCATCTGTGATTGAGCTACTGGTCGATACATAAAACGTGTAAAAAATCATTGCTTTAGTGCTAAATCGCGGACTACGATTGTATGGAGGAGCGGCCGCGGATCACGTGTCAGCCAATCCTCTTAATTGACCGATCTATAAACGGATATCACTGAGGTTTAACTTGTTTTCTGTATTTAAGTGATATATTATTAAGTCGTACTACAATCTGGAAGTGTGAAGGGGCCTTTATTTCGCAAACCTTGAATAACACGCGTCGTTGATTTCATTATGTGCACAATATGGAAAGATGTACATAATATTATACAATTATTGTCTTCTTGTGTACACTTTACATGGGTCAGAAAACTGTACACTTTCGTGTCCAGTTTCTTGTTCAGAAAACTTTACAGTCTGTCAAAAGACACGCTAAATATGTATATTTTGCACACAGGAAATTGTTAATATAGCTAATCGTGTAAATATATTATTTGTTTTTTACGTTTTTAAAAGCATACAATATATCAATATCCACTTATACTTTTAGACGAAAACCGTTAACTGTTAGGTCAGCCAAACGTCGTGCCGGCTATTCAATATTCCATACACCTTTTGCTTACAGTCATCGAAAGGGTCGAGAGATTCAAATACCTGGGAGCGTGTATGACAGAAAACGGCAGAGTTCAGAAAGAACTGGGAGTGCGGCTTGGAGTAGCGGGCGCCGCATTCAACAGTATGAAAGCTGTCTGGAGATCGGATGTTTACTCGGTTAAAACAAAATCCGCCTGCATCACACCTGTTCTCCTCTATGGCTGCGTATCGTGCCACCTAACCAGGGCCCAAAATACCAGACTTCTGAGTGCAGAGAATAGGTGTCTTAGAAGAAATTTAGGTGTGCGGTAGACTTTGTAAGGCGGTGAGGCAACGGACACAGCAACCCTTGCTATCTACTGTCATCCGGCGAAGGCGTTTCGGCTGGCTGGGCCATTTACTACGCACGCCTCCCGAGAGCCGCCACCATGCTTGCCTGTTTAACGAGGCATCAGGATCTCGGCGTCCTGGTCGTCCACTGTTGACAATTCGACTGCAGTTCGCGTCAGAGCTGCGGGACATGGACTTGACTTGGGAGGATGTACGGGAGCTGGTTACGGGAGCCGTTCTCTTGGCCTGGAGGCAGTTTGTGTAATCCATATGCTCCACATAGGGAGCGGATATGGTATGATGATGATGATGATGGTTCTACTAGCACAAATATTGTGTATGACACCTAATATTGTTGTCTTTACAATCTGTTTTTAAGTAACTGCTATTTTTCTCTAGAAGCTGAGAAATGATTCGCCGCACTGCTCACCCGGGCTTGATTTCTGACAGGAGAGAAGGAGACGAGTGATGGCCATCTCTGCCCAGCACATAGTAGCATTTACGTAAGTACTAAATAATACTATTAATGGTAGTTTGTGGATCCGGTATTAAATATAATCAGGATGCCTATGACCCCTGAAAACGATACCCATCTCACTTTATGTAAAAAAAATGCGTCAGCCAAGTTGAATGTAAAATTAAACGCCAAATTTGAAATTTGGTCTCCTACACCATATTTGTGATCATGTTTGTGGTTTCCATATGCTCCACATAGGGATTGTGGCACAAACGGAACGTACCGATGCTTTTATGATTTTTTTATTGTATTTTTCTGTATCCTCATAAAATAATGCATGAATGCGTGAATGCACGATTATTAGTGTTACGCTTTAGAGATAGCCATCCGCTCCCTATGTGGAGCATATGGAATCTACAAGCCAAGTAGTCAAATGCGCTACCTTGTATGCTACGAGGCTGGCAATGACCAATAACTGGCAGTCAGAAATGTTCATTTTAGAGGCATGTTTTTTCTTCAGCGATAAAATATATTTTTTTTCTTAAATTGCGCGGGCCCAGTTTGTTCTTGGGTCCGTCACCCTAATGTGAAATGTACTCGGTGCCGGCACATCAGTCACATATTATTTAAATTTATATTATATAATATTATAACAATTGTTATCTCATTATTTGTGAGGTTATTGTCTTCTATTATGATAAATGTATTGTAGGCCATTTTGATAATAACTGAACAGATATATGAAACTATACTATATATTTATGTATATCTAAAAAATATAACGTTACTAACAGGAAACGTCTGTAAAATATTTTTAGAAAACGACTTGAAATATAATAATTATATTCCAAAAATCGACGTGCGTGCATGAGAAGATGTATGAATGTGGAGTAAGCGAGGGAAGTGTGCCAGGACAGAGTGGTGTGGCGTTCTATCCTCTCTGCCTACACCTTTGGAGAAATGGCGTGATGGTTAGATAGTTAGTTATTTACTTAATTTTTTAAACTCTACGATCTACGACAAAATCGACTCCAAATATGATGTCGATTCACCGGTTTCCCGCTTGTACATTGAGTTTTGTTACATTATGTTTAAGCATTGTGAAGTAACTAGTACAATAAACATTGCCAATACAGTGGATAGTAAAAGATTATCTAAAAATAAAGAGGGATGTATTGATTTTTAAATCCCTAGTAAAACGAATTATTTTTCAAAGTCACATGTCCGCCTCGTCGCATAGTGGTAGCGTGGTAGCGTACCGTGCATGAGGTCGCGGGTTCGATTTCGATCGCCTTTAACATATTTTACAGAATGCGCGGCTGAGATAAGCACTATCGACAAAATTAAGAAAGGTCTTTTGCGATGGTTCGGTCGTGTAGAGCGAATGAATGATGAAAGAACGGCTAAAATGATTTACGACGCGAGTGTATCTGGTTGTAGAAGTCGAGGAAGGCCGAGGAAGACACGTCATGATCGAGTACAACAAATAGTAGATAATGGTCGTGTGAAAATTCGGAATAATCGACGTGCGTTCATGAGAAGATGTACGAATGTGGCGGAAGCAAAGGAAGTGTCCCAGGACAGAGCGATGTTGCGTTCTATCCTCTCTGCCTACCCCTTTCGGAGAAATGGCGTGTAGGTTAGTTAGTTAGTTAAATATACTTAATGAGTAGCTTCAGATGTTCATATAACTGAAGATGGCAGCACGCACAAGGAACTCGCAATCCGTCTAGGTAACCTTCAACACGATGCGTCCTGTCTGGAATTCCGGTTTTACTCGGTCGAAAAAAAATTGCCGACTCCTTAATTCCTGTATTGTGCCCGTGGTCCTTTATGGATGCGAATCCTGGCACCTCACAAAATCTCAGAATGCTCGCTTGTTAAGCTATGAAGAATAAGTGTCTGAGAAGGATTCTAGGCATTAGGTGGTTTGACTTCATAACCAACGCTGAAGTTAGGGAACGGACGCAGCAACCTCCGATAAAGGAGTCGTGAAGATGCGGCGATGGACCTGGCTTGGGCATGTTGCGATGCCTCGGGAGAGCCTGAACCCGAGCTGCCTCTCCTGCAGGATCCCACCGCCGCCGTCCTGGCAGACCGTCGATGGCCATCCTACGGTTGTATTCGGCGGGCCTGACGTGGGAGGAGGCGAGAGAGCTGGCTGGTCTCCTGGAGGGATCTAGTGATGTCCACATGCTCCACATAGGAGCGACCGTGGCAAAAGAAAGAAGAAGTAGAAGAGTAGCGAAATATGTCTATATCGCTATATTGGTTACCAAGGCGATGGAGTATAGTACGAGTAATTTCAAACATTTATTAACTACAATGAAAGCCCCACCCTTTCCCTAGACTGCTTTAAAGACTATTGAGTCTTTTTTCAGTCCAGCCAACCCTATCGATTTTTTCAACAAGCTAAACCACGATTTTAAGATTGTTAGTGTGATAAAAATACGGATGAATTTACGATTATGTACACGAACAAATGCTTTCATTGTACCCCTACCACTGTCTCGGTTTATGTATTATAATTGTCATTGTTTCCATCACCCAAACCAACCAGAGTCGGCCCAAATTAACAGTGGTAGGGATGTTAGTTTCTACCCTGATCGTTATTTATTAGTAATTACAACCACCCGTGTGGAGACCGGCATCCCGCCTCGCCAGGCCCCCCATCCCAGACATCCACCCGTGCATCCGCGGTCAGGGGTCATGGAGGGGGGATTAGGGAAAAAGGGGAGGGGACAGAACGCATGTGTGCATCTCACACTATCATCCTATCTGGCAGACACTATTTCATACGTCCCCTGCCGTACCCTATCACAATACCTATCCAAAGACCATCCTATCCTATTCTATACTATAGTACGAGTAATAGTAGTTGTAATAGTGTTTATGATTTGAAGGAGACAGAAAGTTTGGTGGGAGGCAGTGCTGGGTGGACTATCTCGCCTGCTGCCAGCCCTTCTCGCCCTATGGACCAGAATACCAGCTCTGCTGCACTTTATATCAGGTAAAGTGAAACATTCTTAAATTTTTTCAATATTCATAACTAATTCCCAACACTTAAAAAAAACACTACCACACTTCCACTTTTATTTATTTTGACATATAGCGCTTGTTCCCTCACTCTTGATACCCACACATTGTGTTGTGCACTTAATAGGGTTCTTTTTACAAATAGCACGAATATTCTAAAAAACACGTTATAAAGACAATTTGAAGTATAGACGAATTAATTTCCAACGATAAATAAAACACAATGTAACAAAAATTTTGTTTTCATTTGGGTAATTTTATGTTTTGCACAAAAAAAAACGAATTTTATATAATGATTTTAGAAAAACCAAAAATTACATGGTTAATGGCGTCATCAGTATGAGTCTAAACCATGAAAAAAAATTTCATTAGAACATATAGCGCCTATATTGCTGTGTGACGTTGTCACCGCATAAAAATGAACCTATTTTGCGAGCGACTTGCACCACAAAAAATTCCCATGAATTGTAATTTTTCAATCAATTTTTTGAAATAAGAAATAAACCCATATATTGTGTTGTGCCCTTAATTGGTACAATGTTATATATTAAATAGCCTTGAAATATTCATTTCAATTTATTGTACCTACACCGCATAGTTAAAGTGTGAAAACCATTAAAAATATAAATAAATAAGCAATAAATATTACATATTACTATAATATTATCTCTTCATTACAAATTGTCATACTTCACAAAGCATGTATCATGTATATAAATATTTTTATTCAAATAAAATATGTACATTAAAAATACTACCAGTACATTCCCTTATCCTTATCCGCTCTGCATAGGGCACTGCATCACATAAAGGTAAGATGACCAGTCTTACGCTTCAGTGCCAGTCCAAGGTATCACACTTATTAATTATTCATTATTAACCGACTTCTCCGAATACAGGGTCGGTGTCGTTAGTTGGATAAGTCTAATGGGTCGTGTATATATTGAAAATGCCTGCAAAAATATAGCCATGTAATTATTTAAATTTGGTATGCAAAAATATTGTTTTGTAAATTCTAAATTTGTGAAATCCAAACTTGGTTCCATTATACTAATTATGTAAATATTCAATTATGTTTAGTACTACAATGTGCTATGTATAATACTACAATGCCCTGACTCGACACGGATTATCTAGTGAGTCGGAGCCAGATTATTGGCATGGGTCTCTACTGATTGAGTCGCCAACCCATTATTGTGATTATACTAAATGTGAAATGTAATAAATAAAAAATGTTTAAAAAAATTGAAAATGACATGTTAATAAATAGTTCGCGTTGACGGACTCGAATCGAATCCGCGAAATTGAGAAAATTCCAGTTTTTGTCTACAAGTATTTTGACACAATGAAAATGTTGTCTATAAAAATTAGCTGGTAAAATTATAAGCATAACGAATTGAAGAGTCATCTTCAGGCGTTTCCTAGTAGGTGATATAATTACGTAAATCTCACTTGCAATCATAAAATTTCTGCTAAAATGCAATTTTCTCAATGGATGACATTCACATGTGAAGCGTCGCGCCATTTCACTGTATATATACCTACAAGTTCTGATAATTGGCAGAAATGGATATCAAATACTAGGCGAAATGGGGAATGTTGTAATACATCAAGTGCCACTTAACCCAGCCAATGACAGGTCATAAGCCCTGTAGTCGCCTAGATATCCAAATTCCCTTCCAAACTTCTCGTCTCTGTGGAGATGTCAAATACTAATTAAATGTTAGCCCGTAAAAGGTGAAATCCAGTATTTTGCATTTTATAAGTTTATCAGAAAAAACTTTTAGGATGCAGTTTGACTCTCGTTATATTCAAGTAACCATTATGCAATAATTGCTTGCAGTACCAGCTTTGGAGCAACCTATCCACGATGAAGTTAAACCATTCGGCGATGATGAAGGAAAGGTGCTCTGCGAGCTTCTCTACACTCCACCATCGGATATATGGGAGGTGGATGTCATCTTCATACACGGCCTACACGGTAAGGTATTAATTATTAAGTGAGGCTAAATTGGCAGTTCATAATGGAGTTCTGGTATCAACCCTTATGTATGGTAGTGAAGCGTGGTGTTGGAAAAACAAGGATGAAAGTAGACTGAATGCTGTTGAAATGCGATCTATGTGTGGTAAGACTATGTATGATAGGTGTACAAATGTCCAAATTAGAGCAGAGTGCAAGGCTGAGATAAGCATTATCGACAAAATTAAGAAAGGTCTTTTACGATGGTTCGGTCATATGGAGCGAATGGATGATGAAAGAACGGCTAAAAAAATATATGATGCGACTGTGCCTGGATGTAGAAATCGAGGAAGGCCGAGAAAGACATGGCATGATCAAGTAAAATGAGTGCTTGAAAGTGGGCATGTAAGAAGTCGGAATAATCGACGTGCGTGCATGAGAAGATGTATAATGTGGAGGAAGCAAGAGAAGTGTGCCAGGACAGAGTGGTGTGGCGTTCTATCCTCTCTGCCTACCCCTTCGGGGGAATGGCGTGATGGTTAGTTAGTTAGTTAGTTTGATGCGTGATGAAGTTTAACCATTGACGATGAAGTCGTTTCGGCTGGCTGGGCCTTCCGAGAGCCGCCAGGACGCCGACGCCTGCCTGTTTTACAAGGCATCAGGTTCTCGGCGTCCAAGACGTCCACTGTTGACAATCCGTCGGCAGTTTGCATCAGAGCTGATGGGCGTGGATCTGACCTGGGAGGAGGCCGATTGCTTGGCTGGGAGGCATCTTGTGGATATGGTATGATGATGATGATGATAAAGTAATGTGAGACGCTCTGGTAACTTGTAAACGAGGATCGGTAATAAAGGAGGAAGATTTACCAGAAGCGGGACTCTTACAGGAGCACAAGAAGACGTCAAAGGACCACCAGGAAGAGCGAATTATCCTGGAAATCCATTAAGGATTTTGATCGGAACGGAATGCTGAGGTTAGGCTGGGAGGAACTTTTTCAATCTTTGGACCGTGCACAAACTACGTGGAAGGCTTAAATCTTATAAAAGGCCATTACATTTCTCTCAAAAAATACCTTAGATGTTATAATTTAAGTGAATACAGTTCCAAAGTATTGTATAATATTTTTGTGTCCAATAGTTATAGGACCCACCTTATATGTATACATAGAGAAAAAAATCGTGGTACAACCCGAAAACTGATGAGTCTACATCACATTTGGAGCCGAATGTGCAATTAAACTTTTAAATGTGAACTTACATGAAGGCAAGAGGATCAGTCTCACGCTTCATGTAAATAAATACTTCCTGTTGACTCGAACCCGGGAATCGAACCCGCGACCTCGAACGGACGTGTTATATATCAAATATATTCATTTTAAAAATCCTCATGTCGGTCGTCGGAAATCAAAATATTTGCAATCTAGACAATAAATTATTACATAATCTTTAAATAATTATGATTTATTTGCTTATTTCCAACGTTCGTTATCAAATACATTGCATATCGCTAATTGCAATAAATTCGTTTATCAGCTAATCACGATTACTTAGAAATAACGAAACAACACTTGCAAGATTAAACAACAGAACTTTAAACAAAGATAATCTTCCTAATTAATCAAATGCTTCGTTATATTTTTACACCAGACTTATATCTCAAAAACATTGAAATGATATCAAAATTTCATATCGTCTTCTTTTGTTCTTTCACTATTAAAGAATGGTGGTAAACTACAGGGTGTAACAAAACTCGATGTACAAGCGGGAAACCAGTGAATCTACATCATATTTGGAGTCGATTTTTTAGGATAATTTTTTTTTATTTGACCCATAATTTTCGAGAAAATTGAGCACAAAGTAAATTTAATTTTCGATTGTTTTTTGGAAATTGTTATCAAATATTTAGTCAAATTAACACAATCCATAAAAAAAACATGTTTCAATAAGGATTTGAGCAATTTGACTTAATCTGCCATACTTATGAAAACTTTTGTAAGAAAAAAAATAATTTTCAAGCCCAAATTAAAAAGTCTTATTTATCACACAATCGTCTTCAAATACGATGTAGATTCGTTTTCCAGTTGTACTAAGAGTTTTGTTCTATCTTCTTAAATTCGTGTAATCCGCCATAAATTAAAATGATTTTAAATGTTATTGGCCTGAGTGCTGGAGTCTTTAGACGGTGGAATTTCATAATAAGTGGTGTTATGAAATTAACCCTAGGAAGCGCGTATTGTCAGAAAATTTGTATGGAAACCCCCGCATAGTGAATTCTCATTCGAATGTATGTTTTTATTGGCATTACAGGGTTCTACCGTCAAAACATGGCGGCAGGGCGATTGGCAAACTAAATACACAGAAGTGCGCAAAATGCGGCTGAGGAAACATCCTTCTGCACCAACTGAAGATTCCAAGTTAGAGACATGTCCAAACTGTCAGCTTCTTGTGAAGAAACGGCGAACATCGGTGACTTCAGCTCGATCAAGAAACAAAGAAAACGAAAGTTTTAATTCAGAAACTGAAAGAAGTAACGGTTTAGGAGAAACTTTGAAAAGAAAAGCAGGAAATGATGAAGATTTTGAACAGTCAGATAAATCAACTGATTCTGATGAAGACGTTTTATATTTTAGTGCTGAAAAATATCCAATTAGTCATGACGATGGTATTAATTCGATGGTTGATAATGTAAATACTTGTAATATAGACAATTTTGAACATAGTACAAATAATATAGAGAGCAATCGGACACTTTGTATCAAAAAAGATATGAAAATGTTTTTCGATACAAAAAATCATGTTCCTGATGTGGTTGGTGGTTTCAAAAATGATATTTCAGAGGTTGGTGGAGACGAAATTCAAAATAGTGTAATTTCAAAACATTTCGTGAACTGCCAAGCTGTTTGTGATAATAAAGTTAAATGTGATTTAAAAAGTTTTGACAATGATTGGTCAAGTCTAATAGAAAACACATGTGATATTAATGCTAGTGATAGTAAAAACATATAACACGGAATATTCTAAACAATTACAAGTAGAAAAGTTTATGCGAAATTTCAAGACAGATCCAGTAATCGATTCATTGTGTACGTTGTCAAATGAAATGGGAAGAGAGTTATCAGAATCAAATGGCATCGAAACGCAAATTAGCAGCAATAAAAAAAGGAAATACAAAACTCTTAAAGCAGCGAATGAATTTGAAGGAGACAGCGTAAAACTAAGGAGAATGAACGATAATTCATCTGAAAGTTATTCTTCAAACAGCAATCGAAGTTCATTTGACGAATATATGGACATGGAAAATGATTTGGAACAATTGACTTACGATTTTTTGGAGCAGCTTCAATACTTTAACGAGAATTCAGATGAATACGATGAAAAATATCTAAACGCCAGCCAAACAGACTCAGAAAGTGGAAGCAATGAAACTAAAAATGCTAATATTATAATTGAAAGCGTTGAAGTCTCCCACAATAATGAAATTGATTCCAATCAAACTAACGACGATTTCAATGAAAAAGACGTAAGTTTGAATACTCCGTGTGATGATTTTGATTTACAATTTGGTCAGTATTGTATCTGCGGAGTTGGAGATGGAAATTCTGGTGCAGAAGACGATGATGTGGTAGTTAGAAGTGATATCTTGTCAAGCTGTTGGCCAAGAGATTGGATTCCTATGGATTATCCTGGAGCAAGAGTGATTTCTCTCAGTTACACAACAGATCAGTATTTATGGAGACCGATTTGGATCAAACCATATAGCAGGTTAGTCAGATTTTATTATTTCTAAGTTGTATTAACTTTTATTACTTTGCACCTTAGATCATTAGTATTATAGGTATGTTTTGAAGATGCTTATTCAAAATATGACCTTTTGCTTGAAAAGGGTTACATTGAGATCATTAGCATCCAATTGATCCTAATCTCTTTGAGGTCCAACATTAAGCTCCATGGAGTTTTTTGACCTAGCCAACTGTAGTTTAGAGGCGAGCTGCCAAGTACTGTCAGCAGTGGCCATCCAGGACTAGGGACCCAGGTGCCAAGTGGAGGAAGACATCTTTAATACATTACAAGCTTTGATTGTAACTTTGACATTGAAATTAAACATGTAATTGACGAATGGATTGACGGTATCAAAATAATAATTTTCAGAACATCGTTGAAAGAAAGATCAGAAGACATGATTCGGCAGCTAGATGAGCACGGCGCTGGTGAACGTCCAATTATTTGGGTAGGACACTCCAAAGGAGGACTATTTATAAAGCAAATGTTTGCGGATGGTAAGCAGAATTGAACATCAACTAACTAACTAACTAACCATCACGCCATTTCCTCGCAGGGATAGGCAGAGAGATAGAACGCCATACCACTCTGTCCGACATACTTCCTTTGCTTCCTCTACATTCATGCACATACGCCGATTATTCTGACATTTCACATGTCATGCCATGTCTTTCTCGGCCTTTCTCGGCTTCTACGTCCAGGCCCACTTGCATTTAAACTTCTTTTGGCCGTTTTATCACTCATTTGCTCCACATGACCAAACCATCGTAAAAGGTTAATTTTGTGGATAATGCTTATCTCAGCCTTGCACTCTGCTCTTATTTGGGCATTTGTACACCTATCATACATAGTCTTACCACACAGAGATCGCATTTCAACAGCATTCAGTCTACTTTCATCCTTCTTTTTCCAACACCACGCTTCACTAGATATTAATGAACATTATATTACCAATATTCCACCCGATATTACTATTATTTTTATCATGTCCTTTACCCATCTCTGACCCGGGATCTGTCTCTTCTATCTTCTGCATCCAAATATCTTTAACTTATGTGATCATGCAACATGAGGGTCTCTTACGTGACATAATAGAAGGAATGGCTGTGAAGACAGACTCCAGAGGGCGGGAGTATCTGGAGCTAGTGTGTAAAGACATGAACCCAGCCTCATATGCTAAGCTAAAAAGGGCTGCGGAGGATAGAGCGCAGTGGAAAACTCGACGTGGAACTTTGATGCAGAGGAATCCTCAGGATTGAGACATCGGAGAAGACACGCTATCTAGCGACCTTTACCTGACCTTTGTAGATTTTTGGT
This sequence comes from Micrasema minimum, assembly GCA_022494985.1. Taxonomy (NCBI): domain Eukaryota; kingdom Metazoa; phylum Arthropoda; class Insecta; order Trichoptera; family Brachycentridae; genus Micrasema; species Micrasema minimum. Next base: position 69,467 of record JAGVSP010000951.1, read on the forward strand.
TCGAAACCTTTGAAATAAAGATTATATTTCTCATAACTCGCCGTGTTGAATCTTGAAAAATGATCTTCCCATCGATTAGACCATAGGTTTCCAAAGTGGGCCACCTGGCCCCTTAGGGGGCCCTGAATAGATCTGAGGGGGCCTTCTCTGGCTCTGGGGGAGAAAGGGAGCCCTGGGAAGCAATCAGGGGGCCATAAGGTGCTCAAACGTATTACCTTGTAGAATTTTAAAAATCTGTTATTACATACGTACAATAAATATCATATATGATTTTGTGATGTTTCAAATGATATGCGTACACATGTAGTTCATGAATCGACCGCTATGGGCCTAAGATGGTTGGTTTACATTGTCGTTACAGCGTTCGCGTATCTTATTAATAAGTTCAAAGCGTAATAACTAAGACACTGGATGGTCCCGGTAGGAACACAGAAATCAATAATGATTTTTCTCAAGCCTGGGTTTGTGATCTTATTCTCCCTATGTTATTGGGCAGTTACCTTAATATTGCGTTTGGATAAAATTCACCTTTAAAAGGCGAGTATTTTTTCAGTCCAGCAGACCTCTACTAAATTCACAAAGACAGTCTTAAAATTAATGAAAAGGGAAACTAACGAAAAACAATCTAAAATGGAATCTTTTCAGGTTTCGAGTCCTGGAGTCGAGGCGATTCCTCGTCAGCCGGAGCCAAGATATATTCCAACAGCAGAGCTCTCGTGTTCTATTCCGTACCACACCGCGGATCTACTCTGGCCAACATCACATTACCACCGCTCATCAGGGTGTCTTCTGAACTCGAGGAGATACAGCATGGTAATATGCTAGCTGTCTGGAGATCGGATGTTTACTTGGTTAAAACAAAATCCGCCTGCATCACACCTGTTCTCCTCTATGGCTGCGTATCGTGGCACCTAACCAGAACCCAACATAGCAGACTTCTGAGTGCAGAAAATAGGTGTCTTAGAAGAATTTTAGGTGTGCGGTGGTTTGACTTTGTAAAGAACACAGAAGTGACACAGCAATCCTTGGTATCTACTGTCAACCGGCGAAGGCGTTTCGGCTGGCTAAGCCATATGCTACGTATGCCTCCCGAGAGCCGCCACCATGCTTGCCTATTTTACAAGGCATCAGGTTCTCGGCGTCCTGGTCGTCCACTGTTGACAATTCGTCGGCAGTTTGCGTCAGTGCTGCGGGACGTGGACTTGACTTGGGAGGATGCGCGGGAGCTGGCGGCCGATCGCTTGGCCTGTAGGCAGTTTGTGGATTCCATATGCTCTACATAGGGGGCGGATATGGTATGATGATGATGATGAATTAATAAAAAGTTAAAAACAAAGTGTTTTATTTTATAACGATAACTACAAAGTGGGTGCTTCTAACATAAATTTCACTTCCACGTTTGTCTCTGATGATTGTATTTTGTCATTTTTTCAGAAAGCGAGTTCGTTCTAAAGCTACACGAGAGGTTCCTCCGCGCCATGCGAGAAGGAGAGGTCACACCAGCTATTCTGTCCTACTCGGAGACGAGGAGAACGCTGATGGGAGCATTCTACTTGAGAATCGTCACCCCGCAATCTGCTGGTAAAACTCCTTAGTACTCATTTTCGTTAAACCTTGGGCTGGCCAGAACAGAAACAGTGCAGAAAAAAATTGGCTTAAATAAAACATCAATAAATTATTGGGTTCCGCCAAGGTGAGACTCTAATATATGGAAGGACTTACCAGAGCTGGAGTAGACAAGAGCGGGAACTGACCAATGAAGGACCACCAGGAAGGGCGAAGTATCCTGGAATACTCTGGAAACACCACGATGATTGGCGGAACACAACCGAGGATACACCAGAGTACTATTATTCACTTTCACCGAGGGGGTTCGGGAATTGGTTACTGGGAATCTATGATGAGGGGATTTTGAAAGGAATAGAGCAAAGGAAGATCAGGTGTTCGAGAGTGACGCGGTGTCAAAAAAAAGGTGACAAATTAATCGGAATGGATGAAGGTAGGGAATAAATTTTGGAAAGGAAGTCGAAACACCTATCACCAGAGAATATATCACCACGGCCAAACCATTAGAATCCAGTAAAATAATTATTGGTATTTCAGAACAATTAATTTCTAAGGACTACAGGAATTCCTAATAAAGAGCTCAAAATTTCCGAACTTATTTTAAGTTATTATTATTATTATTATGGATGATTTATTAAGCGCCATTTTTGTGAGAAATCACCTCAAGGGCGCTGTACATTCGATATTCTTAGTTTATTCCATTCCCAATTTATGAATAAAGGATCTGAGAGAACGATTATCTAAGAAATGATACTAAATCTATACGTAGGTGAAGTACTGAACCTCAATTCGTCTTGCAGCTACAGAGCGCATGGACTACTGGAATGCCAGCTTCCATCTGATATCAGTAATTGGGGTAATTGATTTTACGAACAAGTTTAGTAGTTTTGAAAAATTGGGGCAGGATTACAATACATATTTTATCCTAACTATTTACTAAAGATGCTTGAATTTACCGGGAAAGACTCACTCAATTACAATTTGTCTTGCAGCTACCAAGCGCATGGACAATTAGAGTAATAGAGACATTTAAACAAAAAATCTAATTGATTCAAGGTGAGTGGTTACTGGTTAAATAGCAAAAAAAAAAGATACATAAAAATAGGTTACCTCATATATCATTCGGCGTTCCGATACTTTTATCAGGACGCCGAACGTCACGAATTAGTAAGAGTACAATGTAATATGTTATGAAGGCAACGATTTTGCATCCCTCTTTCCTCAAAGCTTCTATAAGCATCGCAGAAGTAAAATTGCACAAATTCTTATTAAAATGCACTAAATAAATTACATATTTGATAACAATTTGCAAAAATTTATCGATTTTTATTTGTATTTCGTTAAATGTTAGAAATGCAACTTCTGTAAACGTCGGTTTCGTTTACCACTGAATGCAATAATTAGGTACTATGCTGAACGTGGGTTACTTCAGCACTTCCAAAATGCAACTGCTGAATGCAACTCGCTAGGCACGGAGCTGCGTCATGGGGAGGTATGAAAGAGGGGAAAATGTGACAATAATCATAAAGACATAAAGAGAGAACATTCCCCTCCCTCCAATTGTTTCAGGAAGCAAATCTAATGGATATTAGACGAATATATTTATTACAATGTTTAAATTATGTATTTATGCACCAAAACTTTTTTGCTAGAAGCTCAAATAGGTCTAGTCAAAGAAGAATCCGAGTGCTAGAAATACCACATTGTAAATCACGACTTGCTCAGAGACATGCACATTTTATTGCCCCCAGTTTAATTAATTCTTTTTTGACTGACAATAAAATGGCATTGTCAAATTTTCCAAATTTTTCATCTTTTAAAAAATTAACACATAGTGTAAAGGTAGAATCATTCTTACTATAAAGACCATAATTATAACATTATCTCCGTTATTTTATATTTTTATAATTATTTCCCTTTCTTCTTCTTTTGTATAAATATATCAATATCTTGTATTTTATTAATTATCTTTTTCTCTTTTTCCTCGTGCATGCTGCTTGAAAGAGTGTGAACACATTCACATTGAAATTCACAGTTTACCCACAAACAGGCTATGCCTTGTTGGATTTTTTGTTTAATTTTTCCTTATGTATATATTATGATTTTATATATTTTTTTGGAAACGAAAAATTTTTCTTTTGAAAATAAATTAAAAAAAAAAAAAAAATTAAATAAAAAAATCGTCCGGATGGGTATATTACCCAATATGGGAAATAACGATATATGGGTTTGAACAACTACATATTATATGCATTATAAATAGACAATTAACATTCTAAACTAATAATGATTATATTTTTAATTTCAGATCCTGGCGTTGGAGACTTGTATGGAGTGTCTCTTGATCACAGGGAAATTTGCAAACCTACTTCAAGGCAATGTTTCCTATACCAAGAACTATTAAGTCTTATACAAAGTATTATCAATTCATATTACTAGGAGACTTTAACATACTCTTCATCATACTATCATCCTCATCATCATCATCATACCATATCCGCTCCCTATGTGGAGCATTTGGATTCTACAAACTGCCTCCAGGCCAAGCGATCAACCGCCGGCTCCCGTGCATCCTCCTGAGTCATGTACTGAATTGTCAACAGTGGACGTCCAGGACGCCGAGAACCTGATGCCTTGTACAATAGGCAAGCATGGTGGCGGCTCTCGGGAGGCGTGCGTAGTATATGGTCCAGCCAGGGGAAACGCCTTCGCCGGATGACAGATTCACAGCGTAGATACTAAAGTCAACACTATTGTTTTTCAAGAAATGTTCTTGAATAGTATATTATATCATTGTGTGTCTGTGCTGTTACATTGGGTAAAAAATAAAATAGGAGTTTTGCTTTGGATTTTGTGAGCATTCATAAAATTAAATGTAAGACAGAACTGTCACATGATTCTATAAAGGGTTAATGTTCCGCTCTTGCGTATGATATTTATATTTATATCTCGACTAACTAGAGATAGGCGCGCGTCCTACTTACCTATAAATTATAGGTATTTCTATCTAGTATTCGAACCAGTTCGGTTAAAAAATAATATTACAGATTGTCGATAGATGGCAGTAGAATATGAATATTTATATGTTTCTATTTCTTCCTTACATTATCCGCATCTAGTAGCACCAAGTTCGGTTAAGTGTCTTAATATTCTTCAAGACATACTGGCAAGACTCAGATCAGTCTCTATTAGCTTGAGTGCCAGTCCAAGGTATCAGATGTGAAATATTAATGTGAGAAACACATTTCAATATATATATTTCATAATGACACCATTAGGAATCCAATTCAGGCACTCGTAAATGGTAGCCCAACCCGCTCACCACTTGACCACGAGACAAACGTAATTATATTATACACGGTGTAACAAAGCTCGATGTACAAGCGGGAAACCAGTGAATCTACATCATATTTGGAGTCCATTTTGTAGAATAAAATGTTTTGATTTGACCCATAGTTTTCAAGAAAATTGATAAAGAAGTTGATTATTTTTTCGATAATTTTTTGCGATTTGTTAAATATCATTTATTCAGTCAAATTATAACTATTCAAAAATAAAACAAAATGGAAAACCGCATTTTTAATTAAGAAAAATAACAGATTAAGAAAAATATTACTTCATAATATGGTGATACCTTGGCAATGAAGCGTAAGACTGATCATCTTGACTTCCTGTGACAAATGATCAATATTCACCGCACTTTGTTTACCAATGCAGTGCCCTATGCACCATTGGGTGCGGATAAAGGAGAGTTGTAGGTATTAGTATTAATTTTTTAGTACCTTCTACTGCTTTACTACTTCCCCTTATCCGCACCCAACTGGTGCATAGGGCACTGCATCGGTGCACCAAATGCAGTGTATCTTGATCATTTTATTACATAAATGTAGGATGATCAGTCTTACGCCTCAGTACCAGTCCAAGGTATCACACATGAAACATCATACCATATCCGCTCCCTATGTGGAGCATATGGAATCCAGAAACTGGCTCCAGGCCAAGCGATCGGCCGCCAGCTCCCGTGCATCCTCCCAAGTCGAGTCCACGTGCCGCAGCTCTGACGCAAACTGCCGACGAGTTGTCAACAGTGGACGACCAGGACGCCGAGAACCTGATGCCTTGTAAAATAGGCAAGCATGGTGGCGGCTCTCGGGAGGCGTGCGTAGTATATGGGGAAACGCCTTCGCCGGATGACAGTAGATACCAAGGGTTGCTGAGTTCCTTACACAGTCAGACCACCGCACACCTAATATTCTTCGCCTGAAAGACACCTATTCTCTCCACTCAGAAGTCTGCTATCTTGAGCCCTGGTAAGGTGCCACGATTTGCAGCTTTAGAGGAGAACAGCTATTACATAAACATGACACTTATTTTCATTGAAGTGTTAAAAAATAAACAGCTGTTAACATCGTGCGTGGGAATAGACCTTTTGACCTCCTTGTCCTTATCAAACAACATAATTTTCAATACACAAATTACTTATCATTTTATAATATTGAATCATTAAACTGTTTTCATAAATTTTCCATTTTACGAAACAAAAATAGATATTGCATGTGATTTAAAATTTATTATTGTGTTAAGAATCAGGGCTGTGAAATCTGAGATGAGTTTGTTTTACGTAATTCGTTTTTCTTAATGTCTTTTCGACTCGCGGCCGCTTCCCATACAAGCGTATTCCTCGATTTTCTCTCTGGAATTTCGCAAAAGAGCAATGATTTTTTCACACATTTTAGATATCGACCAGATGAGAGTTTGTATCGTCTTATTTTTTTGATATTTTATTTGTTAAAAAAGATAAATAAATTATTAAAAAATTAAGACAATACAGGACACGCATCTGGTCGATATCTAAAATGTGTGAAAAAATCATTGCTCTTATATTAAAATCCAGGGAGAAATACGTTTGTATGGGAAAGCGGCCGCGAGTCACGTGGTGGAGTATAGCCCAGATTAAGTAAAATTGCACAAATTCATATAAAATGCGGTTTTTTTTATTTTGTTTTATTTATAGATAGTATCAATTGACTAAATACACAATTTACAAAAATTTATCGAAAAAAAATCGTACTGAATTTTCTCGAAAACAATGGGAAATTAAAAAAATATTATTCTTCAAAATCGATTCCAAATATTATGTAGATTCACTGGTTTCCCGCTTGTACCATGTATTACAAAACTGTAAATATATTATTATTATTATTAATCTGGATAATTTATATAGCGCCGTTTTCGTATAAATATACCTCAAGGGCGCTTTAAATATTGAATTAAATGGGAAATTTAAAGTGAATAAAAACTCAAATTCTGAGTAGAAAATACAATTATTAGAATTAATCAAAAGATTTAGAGAACAAATGGGTCTTAAGTTTCTTTCGTAACATCACTTCGCTCTCACAGTTGCGCTCTTCCGGTGGGAGAGCATTCCAAGCCACAGGGCCCGCAACCGCAAAAGCGCGCTCCCCAAATTTTGTGCGCTGATTGCGGGTCGGTACTAAAACCCTGCCTATAGCTGTAGATGTATGTAGATTATGGTCAATTGACTTATGAATTGATTATTAACTGTTCTGTTTACTGGTAGCGAGCGGTAATCGCTATCATTTTACACTCTTGACGTCAATGTATTTGTTATATTATACACAAGCATATATTATCTCATTCGTCATGACAACACGAGTGTAGGAATGGTCAGTTGTGAGAAATATTAGATTCCGAGGCTAGCAAGATTGTAAAGATTCCGAAACGAACTATCCCTTTCAGTAAAAAATGCATCATCTTTTGTTCACCTTTATAACGCCTGCATCACACCTGTTCTCCTCTATGGCTGCGAATCACGGCACCTAACCTAACCTGACCTAATGTAACCAAACTTAACCTAACCTAACCAGGGCCCAAGATAGCAGACTTCTGAGTGCAGAGAATAGGTCCCTTAGGAGAATATTAGGTGTGCGGTGGTCTGACTGTGTAAGAAACACAGAGGTGAGCAACCCAACCCGCGGTATCTACTGTCATTTGGCAAAGGCGTTTCTCCTGGCTGGACCATATACTACGTACGCCTCCCGAGAGCCGCCACCATGGCCATGCTCGCTTATTTTACAAGGCATCAGGTTCTCGGCGTCCGCTGTTAACAATCCCTCGCGTCAGCAGTTTGCGTCAGAGCTGCAGAGCAGAGGATGGATGCGCGGGAACTGGCGGCCGATCGCTTGGCTTGGAGGCAGTTTGTGGAATCTATATGCTCCACGTAGGGAGAGGATACACCTTCAAGAAGCTTCTAAAGCATTATTATCGATCCCCAGTACCTTGATTCCCCTCTATATATTCCCTTCCTTCTAGATCCTCTTCCCTCGTACTTATAAAACTCCCATCCATATCTCACTTCCCATAGTTTAATGTTTTCTATTATGTTTGTTTTTTGTTCTATACATCATTGTTGTACAAGTACTATCCGCCCACCAATCTTAAAGCTGTGAATAAGTTCGTAGACTCACTCACACCACTCTGTTCCTGATTGGTTGGAAGATATTGCTTTTTAGCAGTAAACCCCCGCCATTGTACAGAAAGTTAAAATAATAAATAAATAATAAAACAAAAATCTTGATTATTGTATGTTCCTTATCTGATAAACGTCTAGGTAGTCAGAGAATATTCTCTGTCGAGATTACAATAAGGGTTATTATTATTCCGTCATAGCTAATAAGTGTCTTTCGCAAGAGGCTAAATTAGCAGTTCATAATGGAAATGTGACCTCTCAGGCGAATGTGTGAACAAAACCATGTGTGAAAGGCGCCCTAATGTCGAAATTAGAGCAGAATGCGCCCCTGAGAAGATAAACACTATCGACAAAATTAAGATAGGTCTTTTACGATGATTCGCGAATGAATGATGAAAGAATAGCTAAAAGCATACACGATGCTGGTGTGTCTGGATGTAGAAGTCAAGGAAGGCCGAAAAAGACAACCTGGCATGATCAAGAACAACAAATACTTGAAAGTGGGCATGGGAAAAGTCAGAATAATCGACGTGCGTGCATGAGAAGAAGTATGAATGTGGATGAAGTAAGAGAAGTGCGCAAGGACAGAGTGGTGTGGCGTTCTATCCTCGCATTATAGTTATCTTGTGTACTGCTTCTTGTCTGCCTTCTGCGTCTAAACGGTTTTTGAACTGGTTGACCGTAGTGGAGTGGACAACTAGGCCTGCCAACTTGTTCCACCCTACTGGGAAGGAAGTTCCTCTTGGGGTTGAGGTGGAATTAGAGAGGATAGAGCTTCCAGTTATATAATAATATTTGTTGGTTTTCTAAGCGAGGTCAATGCATCATCTTTGATATTAAACTCATATTATATTGTATTAACCGTCGCGACCCGGTGATATATTATGTATTTACTCGACAACTCGACAAAAATGTCAAAATATTTATAAAATATAATAGATGCGGGCCTCAGATTTTTTGTATTCTTCCGTAATAGAGTTGCTAATCACCTAAAAGTATTTCGATACATGGTTATTAATTTGCAGCGACGGAAATAAATAGTTTGTTGAAAAATCGGGGAAAAAATCACCAATTACGACAATTTGCAGAGCTAAAATGACAAAAATTGTTATATTTTAACTTCAACAACGGTCAAGAATCGAGCAATATTTAGGAATATTCATGTTTTTACGATTTTTAAATCACATTTTTAAGGCGTGCAAAATACATATTACCGGAGCGCGCTTTCTTGTACAGAAAGGCTCCGTAAGGGAAGTGTTAATATTATAACTATTTATAACTTAATTAGTAATAACTATTAATTAACTTAATCAAATTAGCAAATTTGTTATTACGATAAGAGTATTAATATCCGTGAAAACTAAACCTATATTGATAACCTTTTATCAATAAAACTACTAGATATGTCTTATAGGGTCAAGATTTATATAAATAGAATTTCTAAATTGATTTTCAAGATGCCCAGGTCCCCCTGGCTTTGTAGGAACACGTCATGGAAAGGGTTGAGAGCTCCAAATATCTGGGAGCGTACGTGACAGAAAACGACAGATTTCAGAAGAAACTGGGATTGCGGCTTGGAGGAGCGGGCGCCGCATTTAACAGTACGAAAGCTGTCTGGAGATCGGATGTTTACTCGGTTAAAATAAAATGTCGCCTTTATAACGCCTGCATAACACCTGTTCTGGCTGCGAATCACGGCACCTAACCAGGGCCCGAAATACCACACTTCTGAGTGCAGAGAATAGGTCCCTTAGGAGAATATTAGGTGTGCGGTGGTCTGACTGTGTAAGGAACACAGAGGTGAGCAACCCAACCCGCGGTATCTACTGTCATCGGCGAAGGCGTTTCCCCTGGCTGGGCCATATATTTTTTTTAATTTTGTATTATTTATTTTATTCATAATTATACAAGATATTTTAGCATACATAATATTGTATTATTGTTCCCGCAAAGCCGGGGCTTGTCTGCGGGTTACATTACTTTTTTTTGTTTTGTTTTTTGTTTTTTTTTTTTTTTTCTTTCTTATAGTATACAATGTGTATACAATCCGTCAGCAGTTTGTGTCAGAGCTGCGGGACGTGGACTTGACTTGGGAGGGTGCGCGGGAACCGGGGGCCGATCGTTTGGCTTGAAAACTAAGCCCTGTAAACGCCTAGATAATCCAAAAATTAATATCCAGAGCTCTTCTGTTAAGATATCAGTAATGATTGATGCCCAGCATGGGTATAATCCAGTAATTTGTCCACAAGTATTTGTATGCATTGTTAAAAAAAATATGTGTTAAAAATTAAATAATCAAATACTTATAACCTTTAGGATGCCCCTCCATTAAAAATATAATATAAAGTCTTGTTAACTATAATTTAGCTCATTCGTTAAATTGAAATTAGACGGGAAGGAGTTGTACAGTGCTATTTTATATTATATCTATTTCATTTCACTAAAGGTAAGGACATTACTTTTTTTTTATAGTATTTTTTTTGGTAATATTTGAGGTAACACAAAAAAACGCAATAATGTGTTTTATAGGTTATCAAAATTTAAAAGCGTGTTTAAGATTATTTAATCCGATGAATCAAACCTGCATCCGAAATATCTTTTGTCATTTCAGAGACCGAATCTTGGAGCCATGCCAGAAAGCAAGAAGAGTGTCGTCCAGTCGGTAAAGAGAAGCAATGGACAGTCGGCCACATTACAAAACTTGAAGGCAAATATGCCTCACTCCAACTTGACTTCGGGTCAAGTGTTCAAGAGAGAGGACACATTCGGAGCCCATAACTATCATCCCATTCCTGTGGCGATTTCGAGGGCAAAAGGTAAGATTTTTTTTTTCTGTAAACGTAGTAAAATAGAAGAAAAAACTTATAAATCTGTTGGTGCGTTCCGTTTGTCGATCGGTCGAAAAATAAGTGAGATACAATCGTTCAAACGGGACAGTAAACTGTAGTGTCGTTTTCTGTGCGGTGTGTTTACTCGGTTAAATCAAAATGCCGCCTTTATAACTCCTGCATCACACCTGTTCTCCTCTATGGCTGCGAATCGTGGCACCTTACCAGGGCCCAAGATAACAGACTTCTGAGTGCAGAGAATAGGTTTCTTAGGAGAATATTAGGTGTGCGGTGGTTTGACTTTGTAAGGAACACAGAGGTGAGCAACCCAACCCTTGGTATCTACTGTCATCCAGCGAAGGCGTTTCGGCCGGCTAGGCTGTGTATGCCTCCCGAGAGCCGCCACCATGCTTGCCTATTTTGAAGCTGGCGGCCGATCGCTTGGCCTAGAGGCAGTTTGTGGATTCCATATGCTGCACGTAGGGAGCGGATATGGTATGATGATGATGATGATGTGAATTTTATCTTTGCACGGCACAGTTTAAACTGTCTGTAGGCATGCGCAGAACGCGACAGTCGGACGTTCAAATGTTGCCGTAATAATAATCTCTGTCGTCGCCCATCTTATCGACTGCAAATCTATCGATTATGTGGAGATTCAACGAAGTTACGGAAAATGTACAACCTATTATATCGATTTTGAAGTGTTTTTATTCTAAAGCATTTATTTTATGCAATTATAATCCCCGGTCTTACCCTAATGATAATTGTTATTTCAGGTATTTTCATGTGGGACGTAGAAGGGAGAAGGTATTACGACTTCCTTAGTGCCTTTTCTGCCACGAACCAGGGGCACTGTCACCCCAAGATCCTGGAGGCACTTACGCAACAAGCGCAGGTCTTGACGCTCACATCGAGGTATGGGAATACACCTTTCTATCATTTGTTTAAAACACAAAGTTAAACCACCGCACGCCAAGAGTTTTATGAGACACCACCATTCCTTAAAACTCTGCAATCTGCTGTTTTGCGCCCTATTGTATTTAGGTACTTAAAAATATAACTTTTTATGCGTGTTGTAAAAATAGGCTACGGGACAATTGAAAGTTAATTAATTTTAAATGCGTAGTGAGATTTTTTTTTTCTGTTATCATTATTATCTGTTGAAATGCGATCTCTCAGGCAAATGTGCGGTAAGACTTAGTATGACGTGTACAAATGTCGAAATTAGAGCAGAGCGCAAGGCTGAGATAGGCATTATCGACAAAATTAAGAAAGGGCGCTTTTACGATGGTTTGGTCATGTGGAGCGAATGAGTGATGAAAGAACGTTAAAAGAAGTTTAAATGCAAGTGTGCCTGGATGTAGAAGCCGCGGAAGGCCGAGAAAGACATGGCATGACCAAGTACGACAAGTACTTAAAAGTGGACATGTGAATAGTCGGAATAATCGGCGTATGTGCATGAGAAGATGTATGAATGCAGAGGAAGCAAAGAAAGTCTGTCAGGACAGAGTGGTATGGCGTTCTATCCTCTCTGCCTACCCCTACGGGAAATGGCGTGATAGTTAGTTAGTTATTTATCATTATTATGTCCGTAATTAATTTTTAAAATATTGTAATCGCGATTTCCCGCCAAAACAGGTCAATATATAGGTAGGATGCGTCTATTAATTTCAAGGCATTAATGACAAGTTTTGATGTAAGTAGCGCCTGAAATAGAAAAGAAGTACATAGCCCCTTCTCTGGTTCTACGCATCAACTACATTATAATATTCAGTTCGACTCTTTTTGCGCGCTCAGGAGACGGCTGCTTCTAAAGCATCTGTTTGCGGTCTATCCGTTTTGAAATCTTTTTTACAAGGAATCTTTTGAATTTAAATTTTATTTATTTACACGGAAAATTTTCGAATATTCATACAAAATATAGGACATTTTCAATGTGATGTTTTGTCTTTATTTCTTTCGTTTTTACTTTACAGAGCATTTTATTCCGACAAGCTGGGAGAGTATGAAGAATACATGTGCAAGCTATTCGGATACGACAAGCTGCTTCCCATGAACACGGGGGTGGAAGGAGGGGAGACAGCTTGCAAGCTAGCCAGGAGGTGGGGGTATGACGTCAAGGGAGTACCAGAAAACCAAGCTAAAGTGAGCTATTAGAGCGTGTACGTGTGCACATTAGGCGTTTTATAGCGCGCGCTTATATAACGCGCGTTTCCCAACCACTGTTAATTTGGGCTCCGGTTGGTTTGGGTAATGGAAACAATGACAATTACATACGATACATAAACCGAGACTAGTATTTGATATAAATATTTTTCAAGTGAAATAGCGCGACGTTTCACATGTGAAAACTCTCGGTTACCTATAAAGAAAATTGCTGAGCATTTTATCGGAAACCGTTATGATTGTTAGTAAGATTCTTACCGAATTATATCACCTGCTAGGAAACGCCCGAAGATTACTCTTCAATTTGTTATGCTCATAACTTTTATCAGCTAATTTCTATTAAATAATATTTATTAAAAATTGACTGATGGATGCGGGCCTGACGTGGGAGGAGGCGAGAGAGCTGGCTGGCGACAGCGTCTCTTGGAGGGATTTAGGGATATCCACATGCTCCACATAGGAGCGAACGTGGCGAAAGAAGAAGAAGAAAAATTGACTATTGGGAGTATAAGTGCAGGTTTTTCGACAAGCTGTCGGCTTCAGATTTTGACACTTCTATATCTACTCAAGATATCTAGAATCATCAGAATAGCTATTGTCCCTGTCAACAGTCCACCTTTTCAGTGGAGACCTCAAATATAGGAATCTACATAATATGTAGTCTTTTCTTAACTATATAACAAAACTAAAAAAAATAGAAGCCAAGAATGATATCCTGAGGACACCTAATTCCACCATACTGAAATGATTTTTTAGATGAAAAATTTAATTTTAATACGATTTTTGTGGTCTTCTCATCACCATCATTACATAGATAAATGCGGCGAAAATCTCTTTGGTCCAGGCCTGGTGATCCTCAATCTTGGGAAAAGTATATTGGAAACTTTAAGCTGGAACCATAATATATATAAAGTAAATATAATTTGTAACATGTACCTTTTTCGGTTTTTGCAGATAGTGTTTGCTGACGGGAATTTCTGGGGTAGAACTCTGGCTGCAATCTCATCATCAACGGACTCCTCTAGCTATAATGGTTTTGGTCCCTTCATGCCCGGATTCTTGAACGTTCCATACAACGACCTTAAGAAACTAGAGGTAGGCTATTCATTTATTTATTTTGACCACTTTAATAGGCCAGAGACCTGAGATTTCAAATAAAATTGTGATCTCCCCAGAAACCTCTGTGTCGTGGGTCCAGCGTCTTAAACATTATGACTCTTTACAAGGGGTACCACAGAACTTTATAAATAAAGCCATTAGAAGCAAATTCAGCAAACTCCGTCTGTCTGCGCCTTTGCTCCTTGGCGGATTGGAAGTGAAGTTGGTGTTTCAATGCCGTCCTTTCCCACGGGGGCGGGGGTGCTTTGAGTTGGAGATCCGCCTTTTGTCTCAGTTGTCGGAATCCTTCCCATGGGTGTCTTGATCAATAATATTTTTTTCGTATACGAATGGTATACCATATGTTTTTGTTTCTTTTGTTTTGTTTTTAGCCTATACGGGACATTTTGTTGATATTCTTGAATTGTATTTGTGTTTATGTATTTAAAAAAATAAGTATTTCCATACGGCGTCGCTGAGGGATCGTTAGGGTGGCGGCATCATGGTTTTCTTTTGACTTGATCGATGCTGTATTCCTCGTGACTTATCTTCACTTGGAAACTTTGGCCCTGCAATTTGCTTGTGCATTTGCAACAACAAAAATTAAAGTCGTGCATAAATAGCGGCTGGAAATGAGACCGATCCCTCACTAAGGCTCATAGTCGCCTAAAGAGGGTTTTGATAGGAATGTATGGTATGGTATGGGAATGGGATAAAGGGCGATGCTTATTAGTTTTAGGTGATTATGAGCCTTAATGGACTATGAAAATTGATGATTTTGCATTTAAAGAACCCATGGTGGAAAAGATGGTGGAAAAGATGTTTACTGTCTTCCTTTGCATATTATTTAAAAAATGAAAAATTAGAGGCCAAAGAATTGTGCCCTGGGGAACACCTAAGTTTACCACAGTCCAAAATAATTTGGTTTTGTTTATAGGACGTCTTAAAAGATCCAACAGTATGCGCTTTTATGGTGGAGCCTATACAAGGAGAAGCAGGAGTGATAGTTCCTGATCCAGGATACCTTAAGGGAGTTAGAGATCTCTGTACCAGATATAATGTGCTGTGGATAGCTGATGAAGTACAGACCGGACTTGGTAAGTTAACCAAATATCCAGCGCTTTATAAATAAGAAGTTGTTGAAAATATTGTTTTTTTAACTCTCGTGCATCTTTCTAAGATAGGTCCACGTTCTGACGTAAGCCACCTGTAATATCTGCAGCTACATATATGTGCTATGAAGTTTTTGGCTGGCTGAGCCATATACTACGTATGCCTCCCGAGAGCCGCCACCATGCTTGCCTATTTTATAAGGTATCAGGTCAATCCGTCGGCAGTTTGCGTCAGAGCTGCGGGACGTGACTTGGGAGGATGCACGGAAACTGGCGGCCGATCGAATCCATGTGCTCCACATATGGAACAGATATGGTATTATGATGATGATATGTACTTTATGTATACGTTGTGTGTTTGGTGATGAATATTTAATAGCGTTTCATGCTTTGGAAAACAAATTAAGTTTATTGTTATTTTTTTTACAGGAAGAACAGGAAAACTGTTGGCTGTTGATCACGAAGGAGTCAGACCAGACATTCTTATTCTTGGGAAGGCTCTGAGCGGAGGAGTTATGCCTGTATGTATACCATGTTTAATACTTTTTAACACATCAATAGAAAGATAGCAAATAACACAATCATAAGATATGTAATGAATTTTCTTTCTTCCCCATGGCTACGTCCGTCCGTTTGAAGGATAACGCTTTCTCTTAAAGCAGATTTTTCAACTGCCTTCTGTCCTGGCAGACAGATGTCCAGTTTACGACCGCTATTTTGGCTGCGTCTTTCATTGTCGTCCCACCGTCTCTCTGGGTCTCCCGAGGAAGCTAACGTAAAGCCATTTATGGTAACTTTTTGAGGAGATATTATTTGGACATGACGGATTACTGTAGTTGGGTTACCTTCACGGGTCTGCAACCCATTGTCCATTGTCATTTGCCGGTTCAAATTGAATGAATTCAATGCGATGTAATATTACACAACCGTTTTGTTTAGATTTGTTTTATATAACAGAATAAATTGAGAGTAGGTCTGTCTGTCCGGGTAGACCGTCGATGACCATCTTTCGTATGTAGTCGGCGGAGCTGGTGGCTGCCGGCCTGACGTGGGAGGAGCTGGCTGGCGATAAAGTCTCCTGGAGGGATCTAGTGGGGAAGAAGAAGGCGGTCTGTCGTATTGAAAAATTATATTCTTATGATTCTAGGTGTCAGCAGTATTGACAAATGATGCTGTGATGCTTTGTATCAAGCCTGGAGAACATGGATCAACATATGGAGGAAATCCGTTAGCTTGTGCCGTCGCTATGGCAGCTATGCAGGTATGTTCATATATTTCAACAGATTACACACAAGTTTTAAAAACATTAAAAAATTATAAATATAAATGTAAAATATTTAATCTAAAGACAAAAATTATAGCAATAAGGAAATACAAACGCACAGATATTAAGTCTTACAGTAGCTCGATGTTTAGGCATGGAATCCCCCACACACCCTGCTTTACATCACCAAAGTAACTTGCTAAACGCTTATTTTTTTATTCTCAACAAATTGTTCTAAATACATGAATAGATTAAAAAAGCAAAAGCACAGATATTTCAAAATGCACTAATCAAGTCACGCAATTTGTTGTGCTGGTGTGTCTGGGGTCTGCGTGCAGAAATTCAAGAAAACCGAGACGGGTACGATGGTGATCATTTCAATAAAACATGAATTGCGTATTTTTGCAGGTCATCTTTGACGAAAACCTTTGTGAAAATGCAGAAAGATTAGGTCATGTCCTCAGAGCAGAACTGATGAAGATTTCCAAAGACCAAGTCGTAGCGGTTAGAGGGAAAGGACTTCTGAACGCCGTCGTCATTCATAAAGGTATGTTTATGATATTTAAGTGATTGGCCACCGACTTCCGCGGGTTCTCCCAAGTCAGTTGGCAGCAGTTGACGCCAAGTACTCCTGAAATATGACGCCCTGTAAAATACGCTAGCATTGTCAAGACTTGCGTAAGACATGGCCCATCCAGTTGAATCGCCTATGACTGATAACAGATTATTGGTACCAATGATTGCTGAATTATTGCCTCACCTCTGTATTCCGCTGCACACGAAACACACTTATTCGTTACTTTAACGACTACTGACGTCTCGCCATTTTAGGCAAATGCGGAGAAGTTCCGCTTAAAAACCACCAGTTTCCCAGCATCCTAGACGTCCATGGACATCTTACATTCAACTTTGTTTTTAGACTTGGACGCCTGGAAAGTCTGCCTGGCTCTGAAGGAGAGAGGAGTATTGGCGAAACCAACCCACGGTGACATCATCAGACTAGCCCCCCCGCTCTGCATTACCAGCGACCAGATCATGGACTGCTGCCAAATCATCAAATCAACGCTCAGTTCGTTCAGATGTGAAGAAAATTAAACAGATACAGATGTATTGAAATCTCCTAGGATAATAAATCGCATAAGACCCAAGGATGTTTATTTTATATACATATTAGGCGATTTTCTTCCGTTCCTTGTCATATCCTAGTCCTAGGAAGATTAAGACAGTTTTGCCTCAATCTCAACTCGTTAGAGGGAAACAGAATGATAAAAATGTATAAGATAGTGGAAGTTAGATATAGTTGTCTTTGTTTCACTGCAAAATACAAATGGAACATAAAATTTTGACTGTATTGTCTTAGAAATAGTTTGTCTAGTGTTAACTTTACATGTCTCTAATTAGACCAAAAAAATGATGTTTAATTAATACAAATAATTTAAATCTCCTGGCATTATAAAAAAAATCAGGTCAAAATGGCTACCTATCAAATTTCAAAATCCAAGTGATCAGAAAGCGTTCACTAATAGTTTGTGAAATCCATTTGCTCCACAAATGTAGCGAAAATGGATCGAACACGGATAGTTTGAATAGACTCAAATTCACCTTTATTAGTTCTAAAAATATAAAGAAAATTACAAAAATTAATTTTAAAAAAAAAGGTATTTCAAAATTCAATCGAAAAATAAGCTTTTATTGAATACTTAATACTTACAAAATTCTTAAATAAAACTTATAAATTTTTAAAAAAATACATCAGTATCCGAAATCCACACACAAATTTGTTTCTGAACTATTACTTTTTTTTTATATCACAAAAAAACTTAAATATACAAAATCTTAAATTATTCGTATGATTATTTTATATGTTTAGTGCAAACAATATCCTATATTAATTAATTTTATTCATATTTTTAGAATAAGTAAAATATATATTTTGTGCTAAATAACTGTAAATTAAATTAATATTCTTAAATACATTTTTTTTCTTTTGAATGCATGGTGGTGCATAAGGCACTGGTTAAAGCGTGTCTTTGGAATGACGAACACCAAGTTCTGTGATCTGAAAAATAAATGAATAATTATAAATTCCCTTCCAAACTTCTTAACTCTGTTGAGATATCGGTTGTTATACATAACTACTCTCTCATTAGCCCAAACCCAAAGGTGCATAGGGCACTGCATTGGTACACCAAAGTGCAGTGTATCCTTGATCATTTTATTACACTGAAGTTAAGATGATCAGTCGTCGCGCTTTAGTACCAGTCCAAGGGTATCACAAAATTAAATATTAAATGAAGAATAATATATATTTCTTACCAGTACAGATTGCGGTAGGCTGAGAGACAGGACGATACAATCAGCGATGTCTTCTGACTGAAGATGTGCCAAGTTAGGAAGAGCTTCGTTTATCACAGCCATGTTGCCCTTATCGAATATTTCCGTTTCAACTAATCCTGGCGAGACGCTCTAACCAAAAAAAATCCTTTGTAAGGAACACAGAATTGAGGCAACGGACGCAGCAATCCTGCCTTGTTATCCACTGTCATCCGGCGTAGGCATTTCGCCTCGCGGATAATTTATGCAGCGCCGTTTTGTTATAAATATACCTCATCCTCCCAAGTCAAGGCGTGCGTAATATATGGCCCAGCCAAGGGAAACGCCTTCGCCGGATGACAGTAGATACCGATGGTTGCTGCGTCCGTGTTCGTAAAAGCTAATTATTATCATACGTACGGTGACTCTGATCATCTTCCCAAGCAGAGCCAACTCAATCCTCAGGGTTTCTGTAAAGGCCGTCACTCCGTATTTAGAAGCGGTATACAAGTTGAGATTCAGGGATTCGTTCGAATAAACATGATGGCCGGCGACACTAAAATCAAAATAAATAAATGCTCAAAATTTAAGTATTTATTTAATAACTCTATAGAATGCATTAAAAATATAATACGGATTGTTGATTCATGCAGTAACAAAACTCTAGGTACAACCCGAAAACCGGTGAATCTACATCATATTTGGACAAGAATATCAATATCTGATATCAGCCCAGCGTGGGTATAATCCAGTAATTTGTCTACAAGTATTTGTTCTAAATGTTTTTAAAAATATACCTGTTCATATTAAAAATATGTCCGGCGAAATCTCTTTCTCTCATAGACTTCACTGCCTCCCTGCAGAACACAGCCATGCTGAGCAGATTTATATCCAGAATGTCCTTAAAGTCCTGGGTGCTGGACTCTACAAATATATCGAGACGGGGGCAATTTAAAAGTTTTTTCGAAGGAAAATGTAATCTCAATTTTTTAACCATTTTGTATTTATTTTTTTAAGCTAACTAACTATCTATCCATCACGCATAAAAAATGTCATAAGAAGCACATAAAGTTCCACCATTTTGCCGAAGGGGTAGGCAGAGAGGATAGAACGCCACACCGCTCTGTCCTGGCACACTTCCTTTGCTTCCGCCACATTCATACATCTTCTCATGCACGCACGTCGATTATTCCGACTTGTCACATGACCACTATCAAGTATTTGTTGTACTTGATCATGTCATGTCTTCCTCGGCCTTCCTTGACTTCTACGACCAGCATCGTAAATCATTTTGGCCGTTCTTCCACCATTCATTCGCTCCACATGACCGAACCATCGCAAAAGACCTTTTTTAATTTTTTCTAAGCAGATGTCACATCTTCGTTTGCGAACCATAAGTTTCTGTGAATTGAGAAAAATTAAACGAAAATTCACAAGAACATCAGTGCAATCCGTTTATAAATCGGATTATTAATAACAGAGATATGATCATTTAGAGATTAATTTTTGTAAATATTTTGAATGATGACGTCACCGATCGTATGGGGGAATAAAAACTGTAAATGATTATATCTCGCTTATTAGTTATCCGATCTACAAACGGATTGCACTGGTGGTTTTGGGATTTTTCGCCTTATTTTTCTGCATTCACAGAAAATTTTGGTTCACTTGCCCATTGTCAAAAGAGTGAAGGTATATTTTTGTCGCAAGTGGAAGCGAGAAGAAACGTCACGGAATTAGATTTGATTGAATTATTACCGTAAACTTTATTAGTACTTCTCAGAACTCCTGCATTGTTGATCATTACATCAACTCCGCCATACTTCTGTTTCAACTCATCAAAAAGTCCAGGGATTGCATCAACATCCCGAACGTCGAACTTGATTCCGTGGATTGAACCCTTTCCACTGGGAACCTTCTTCGATAAATCCTGAAATCAAATATTTAATATTTACTGGTTAAAAATAAAAATTGGAGAGACATCTTCAGGCGTCTTCTAGTTAGTAATAAAGCTCAGAAAGTGCCTTACCTACACCAATAAAGAAGATTGCCAAAAAAATGCTTAACTATCTTCTCAACAGATGTCACTAGGGGAAAAAATGTTAAAAACTGTCGATAAACCAACTCAAATGTGGATACTTCTGTACCAACTCAATATATAATTTGTAGTTTCAAAAATTTGTCATATATGGTTGTCAGATGATGGGCGGAATGGGAATGTTGTAGTACAACAAGTGGCCACTTAACCCAGCCAACGACAGGTTATAAGCCCTGTAAACGCCTAGATAACCCACATTCGTTTCCAGAGTTTCTCTGTCTCTGTTGGGAAATCAATAATATCTGATATCAGCCCATCATGCGTATAATCCAGTAAAATATTAAAATTGATTTGTTTTGGTGATTACTTTGGTAATGAGGAGTGTAATAATGAGTGTACTAATACATGTTGCTCGATCACAGATCAGTACCGACTCGGTAATAAGCGACGTGATAACGATTTCTTACATGGGTAACATCCATGGGGATGTTTAACGTTTTCGCGATCACAATGGAATACGCGTTAAAAGTTATCGATCGGGATTATTAAACGAGCGCATACTAGTCGCGAGCCATTTCCCGAGATATATCTTATTCGCACAAATCTTCATTCAATCTTTATTATAATTTAGCCGGTTTTCGGCAAGCCAAATATTGAGAAAAGCAGCCGACATAATAAAAAATCCGACAAGCGCGATGATTTGACGTTTGACATAAGGCCGCGATATATAGCGTAATTCGGCTCCGCTCGGCTCCGCTCGGCTCCGCTCGGCTCCGCTCGGCTCCGCTCGGCTCCGCTCGGCTCCGCTCGGCTCCGCTCGGCTCAGATCGTCAATGCTCGCGGTATTAAACGTTATGTCATTGGGGTCGCTCAAATCGTTAGCGTTAGCACGTGATTAGCACGCTTTTAACTACGTCGATAGTTATCTGTGCTTGAGCTACTGATGTAACAAAACTCTAGGTACAACCCGAAAACGGGTGAATCTACATCATATTTGGAGACTAATGTGTAATATGATTTTTGAATCCAAGCTTGAAAAATATTATTTTTCTCTCGTTAAAGCTATCATAAGTACCTACGGTAGATTAAGTGGAATTCCACTAATTCTTATTAAATTCATTTTTTTTTATTGGTTTTCTTCATGGACAGTATTGATACAAAGTACGACAAGTACTTGAAAGTGGACATGAGAAATGTCGGAATAATCGGCGTATGTGCATGAGAAGATGTGTGATATGAAGAGGAAGCAAAGGAAGTATGTCAGGACAGAGTGGTATGGCGTTCTATCATCTCTGCCTACCCCTACGGTGAAATGGCGTGATAGTTAGTTATCGAAAA
>JAGVSP010000952.1:0-100721 GCA_022494985.1 Micrasema minimum
GATTTTTTAAAAAAAAAACCTTTGGCTTAAATATGTTTCCCCGGGGGGAGAAAAAATTTTTTTTTTGTTTAAGCCTTTTTAAAAAAAGGGGTTTTAAAAATGTTTTTTAAAAATTGGTTCCCCAAATGGGGAAAAAAAGAAACCTCTACTTTTTTTCCCTACAAAAACCCTTTTGCCTTGCTTTGGAAAACAGAAACCCCAGAAAACAATTTAAAAAATCAGCCCGATTCACAGAGGAAGGGATTTTGTAAACCCCGGGGCAGTCAAACCAAGTTTGGCGATCGTGTTTTTGCAGCGGGCTGGGGGGCCCCTCCCCGGGAATCGATGTTCACACTTAGACATTCAGCGCGCAGTCACATTAGATCATAATCAAAAAACGACATCTTTTAAAATCTCACCTACAAATTCCAGGAATGCTAATTAGTAAGTAGTCTACGCGCTAGCAGCGTAGGTTAAACAAATTTCAATTGTAAAGCGCCTTTTTGAGGTATTGTTTCACAAAAACTAGCGCTAGATAAGGTACCATTATTCTTTATTATTATCGAACTAAATGCAAGAGTTTACATTTAAATTTTTTGGCTTAAACAGACCCCTGCCATTATCGGTTCGTATATCGAGGTTTTACTATTGTATTGTTTAGCGATATGACAGCTGACATAAGCGGAGACCAGCAACTCTCACTACAGCAGACAGACGGGGTAAAAGTTCCCGATGTATCCACAACAACAACAAGTTGTAACATGAAATTATTCCTCGCTCTATTGTTTGCTCGAATCATACCTCGGGTTCACGCCATCACCCCGTCCGGCGCACGCATATTGTTTAGCCGATATGACCTGACATAAGCGGAGACCAGCAACTCTCACTTCAGCAGACAGACGGGTAAAAGTTCCCGATGTGTCACACAACACACAAAGTTCGCATGAAATTATCCTCGCTCTATTGGTTTGCTCGGATCACATCGGTTCTCCGCCATCACCCCGTCCGAGGCGCCACGCACCACGCACCACCGACCACGCACCACGCACATGCTAATTCTGCTTCAGAAAACATTATTTTTAACTCACACATTGTGTGTATCGAGGGTATAGACCCCGGATTTTGTTTACTCACAAACCGGCGTGTTTTTTTTAATCAAAATTCAGTACCAAAGGAAGGGTTCCTATTCCTAGATTATATTAAAAAAACTGTAAAGCTGAATCTTTTATTAAAACTATTAATATAGGTTACGATTTCATTTCAATCAACCTATTTTTAAGTATAGAAATACGAATAAAGTAAACAGCCGAATAGTCGCCGACTATTGCCAACTACAAAAAATATGGCCGACGACTAATCGGGAAAGCCGGAAAGTCGTCGGCGTCGACTACTCGGTACATCTCTAATATTTATCATACATTTTTTTTATTTTTAAAGAAACATTTGTGCTCTTAAGATATTTGTATTCTTGTTTTGTATGTTTGTGTGCATTAATAAAGAAAGAAAAAAAGAAGATAATTTCGATACGGAGACACTGGGGGTAAGGGTGGCGGCATCATGATTTTCTTTTGACTTGATCGATGCTGTCGCCCTCTTGACTTAACTTCACTTGGAAACTTTGGCCCTGCAATTTGCTTATGCATTTGCATTTGCAAAAATTTAATGTCCTGCATAAAATAGCGTGACTGACAGAGAGTCCCCAAGGACTCTATAACAGTCGCGGGTGGAGGTGGGACGATCCCTCAGTGCTCTTATGATATACCTACTCAAATATTTCAATTTCGGGCTGCTTTCAAATAGTCGGGAATAACTGTGCCAGAAAGCGGAAAACAAGTTGTGTTGGAGTGGGATTCGAACCTAGAGATTCTAATCTGGAATCCCTGAATCTACCACTAGACCACAAATCGGTTCTTTTACCTTTCTGTAATAAAATAAAGTAAGTATAATAATTGTTTTTGCTTTTATTATGTACCTCTATATAGTAAATCTAATTTATTATTAATCTGATTTAGCCTTCAAAAGAAACATGCAAACTCGTTGGCACTTTATAGTATTATAGTTTACTGAGTAATAAAATGGAATTGTCTGACCTAGTAATGAACTTTAGTAATTACAACTATAATATTTTTTATTTAAATTACCAGACAAGTTGTATAAAGTGAACTCTCGAAGAACCTGAATGGCGACTGCATATAAAATCATTTAATGCTCTCCGTCCACCGATGTTTCTAGAAAACAAGTCCGGTAAAGAGATTTATAGCGCGATACTAAATGTAGAAGTCGAGAAAAGCCGAGAAATTATGGCACGATCAAGTGCAACAAATTACTAATGTACATTTGTACGTGGGCAAGTGAAAATCAGAATAATCATCGTGCATAATTATATTAGAAAATGTGAGGCGCTGCAGGCTGTGTGTGATGACAAGGTGGTGGTGCGGTTATCTTGTTATCTGCACCCTCTGCCTACCCTTGGGAAAATGGCATAATGGCTAATTAAAGACGTATTTAAAAAATAAAATATACTGTTAGTACAAATTTTAAATAAATAACTAGAAACAATTTAGTAGTAAATCCATCTACACATTTTTTACACTAAATTATTGTCGAGGGTAACTCCAATTATTATAGTGAATACTACAGGTAGAGCTTACAACCAAACGAAACGGTGTATGGTTTTCAGTACTTAAGACCATACCACACCACGTGACTCGCGGCCGCTTTCATTCGAATTTAACATTATAAATGTAGCTATGTTATTTTGTACACATTTTAGATATCGACTAGATGCGTGTTTGCACCGTCTTCTTCTTTTTCTTCATCAGCCATTGTTCGTCCACTGCTGGACATAGGCCTCCCCCATATTGGTCCACTGCTTTCTGCCCTGGGCCTCGAACTGCCATCTGGATCCTGCAGTACTTTTTATGTCATCTGTACATCTTCTTGGTGGTCTTCCTACAGGTCTCCTTGCAGCTCTAGGTCTCCAGTTCAGCAGGCGCTTCGTCCATCGGTCCTCATTCCGGCGTGCCACATGTCCAGCCCATGTCCACTTCAGCTGGGAGATGACGTCTATGACTCTAGTCCGTCTTCTTATCTCCTCGTTAGTGACATGGTCTCTTAAACTGATGCCGAGCATGCTTCGCTCCATTGCCCTTTGCGCTACACGGAATTTATTGGCCGATTGGATAGTCAGTGTCAATGTCTCAGCCCCATAAGTCAGCACTGGAAGTATGCACATGTTAAATACATAAAAAAATTAAATCATTGCTCTAATGTTAATTTCCAGGGAAAACAAGTATTTTTCATAATATTATATATTTATCTTTGATAAGTTACCACAGCTCCCTATCGCCAGTTTTGCCAGTATGTTAATCGTATTAAATTCCATCAGTCATTGTCGGCCGCTGGTATCCCAGAATCAGATTGGTGCTGTACGTTAGTCATTGTTGGTCGTTGCTATCCCAGAATCAGATCGATCTGCCATAAATGCAACCTTTTGTTTTTGGTTTCTATTCCGGGAGCGGCCTGCGATTGTTATAGCCCATTTCCTACCGCCATGCTCCGTGCCCCATACTCCATACGTCCAAGAACGATGCGTATTATTTGACAACCGCCATAAATCTCCTCGTGCAAACAAATAACGGTAACGGACAGTTTGATGGAAGTATTCTAATTCGTTGTTTGATTTGGATCACCGATCGTAAACCTTTTTCAAGGCGTTTACCTGAAGGACCTAGCTTTTGCTTTTTACTCTCATGCTTCATGTTATTTTGAATTGTAAATAATTTTGTTGTGATTTTTCTTTTCACAGCCATATTTCATTTGTTGTGTTGCAGGATCAACCGTCAGATTTATCGTTCAGTTATCAATGTGAAGAATTGAATTAAGGCTTTTTCGAATTGGTACACTTATCTATTAAATAAAATTCTGGTGTTTTATTTTTTTTAAAACTTTTGGCTGTCTGTAAAGTCGGTTTACGGGCGATAATTTTACGTGATAACGTCATAAGAAAACATTGATGAAAAATAGCATACTTTTATGAATTGAATTGAATTATTATTACTGAATTATCATTATTTTGTATAATACAAAGCAGGAGTTAATTGAATTTTTTTTTTTCCATAAATTATCTTTTTTTTTAAAAAATTCTTCTTGTGTGCTGCTGCTGTCTACCTTTTACTCGGAGCATCGGCCGATAGAGTGGAAGAGAGATAGATGCGTCACAAACCGAACGCTTAGGCCGATCGTTCCTCTCTATCGCTTGTTCCGCGTGACAATGAGTCATGCTTTTTCGTGTGTGCAGCCGGCGTTCATCGATTTATTAGACGTTATCACGTCAAAATATTATTGTAAAGTTAAGGTTGTAGACTACTGCTAGAGAGTAGCAAGATTCCCCCAATAATTTGTTTCGGGATCGATACTAAGGGCTACTGGATGCATCTGGTCGTATTAATAATGTCGGTAAACACGAGAACTGTAATAGAATACAAGCGATCACCCAGCTAACAAATCAATACGGTCGTCTCGAAATAATATATTATCCGACGGAACAACTTCTTTCTAAAAAGAACGCCTCAGTTTGGCTTGCAATTCGTCTGTTATCATGTTCATCTCGATTGTTCGACACACGCTTCTAGCTCCCAAGGTCACCTGTTCTCTGTACACGTCCATGCCACCGTACATCCGTGTTGGAGTTTTGTTTCCTTTGCCGAGAAACGTGACTGCCGCATCTCCAGCAACTCGGTCATCGTTAAAGATAATTCTCGTGGTTCTTTTTGACAAGTCTTGTCGTTTTCAACTCGTACTGTGAGTGAAATAACAGTTTTTAATTTCTACTCACCGTGCTCCTCTGTGCCGTCGCTGCATCGTGTTATATTTTTATGTAAATTTTACCGTTGAATTAAATGGAAAAATTCTCACACATTTTCTAAAACTAAAATGTGAATAGTGGTGTTTGGCGAAAGCCAGAAAATTGCACTGTTTTTACGTGATAACGTCTAATAAATCGAATAACGCCGGCTGCACACACGAAAAAGCATGACTCATTGTCACGTTCCGCCTAAGCCGCGTGTGCAAGAGAGAGCGCGGAACAAGCGATAGAGAGGCACGATCGGCCTAAGCGCTCGGTTTGTGACGCATCTATCTCTCTCCCACTTCATCGGCCGATGCGTCCGAGTAGAAGGCAGACAGCAGCAGCACACAAGAAGGAAAAAAAAAAGATAATTTATGGAAAAATAATTTTCAATTAACTCCTGCTTTGTATTATACAAAATAATGATAATTCAGTAATAATAATTCAATTCAATTCATAAAAGTATGCTATTTTTCATCAATGTTTTCTTATGACGTTATCACGTAAAATTATCGCCCGTAAACCGACTTTACAGACAACCAAAAGTTTTTTTTACTATACTTCTTCAAAGTCACTTTAGATGACTTACATAATAATAAAATCATTCATACCTAATTGGTGCAAAACGCAAGTAGTTTACCCGTAAGGTCCTATTGGACAACTAAATTGAGTTTAAAAATTTTTATATTCAGTGTATTGGACTCTTCTTTGTTTTACTTATTTTCTGTTCTTCATCTGCTTATTGCGACATTGAGGCTGTGGTTTTTTTAATGCGTTATAATGTGCAAACACGACATTAATCTTTTTTTTCTAAACTTCTTAAGTAAAGTATTTCGTAATTTTTCAACTGTGGTTTTTTTTACCAGAATCACCGCCCTTTATGTGGTAACATCGGACCGCAGTCACAAATCACGAAACTGGAAGAACAGTTACAGAATCTAAATTATATATCTCTACCCAACTGTCCGAACATTGTATAAACACATTTTTTGTGGTGATTAATTTCCTGCAATTTCTCCAGAGCGCTAGAGAGTAAATATAAGAGAGTACTTCCAAATGTTCTCAGCATATCTTCAGACCACGGATAGTTGGACCAAATAATATTATCCTCGCAGACTTGTACGTACAGATTAATAATGATGTACACAATATGGACGCAGGCGGTTAAGTCAATGGGGTTCTTCCAGATAACATGAATATTCTTAAAAATATTTAAAGTATTTTTTTACAATTCCAACGATATAAAACACAATACTCGAAAATTTAGTTTTTATGAATAAATTTATGTTTTTAAAAACACGAAAATACGAATGATTTTAACGCCCGTTATTGGCTAATGACGTCATACCCCGTCCACCGTGAAAGGCGTGAAATTCATTCCGTAGTAAGCGCCTATATTGCTGTGACGTCACACCGCATGCGCGCCAAATGGAGGATTTTGCGAGCGATTTGAAAAAGCGCTATTTCAAACCGCGCTAGAAAATTCATATGACATCGTAAAAATTTAAAAAAAGTTCTCTTGATATTGTAATTTTTCAATAAATTTTTTGGAAAGAAGAACCCCATTCTCGCAGAATCAGATTGTATAACTAATTATATTTAACGAAAAACATGCACCCATTTAACCAGTTTCTAATTTAGTTGATTGTGTTTTTGTAATTATATTATACTCTTTAAAAGGTAATCATCTATATACGGTTGGATTATTACTAAGTGCTTGCCAAAATTCAGTTGGTCTTAAACAACTATTACTCGTGAATGTGCTTCTTAAATTATTTAAATTACGCTGTTAGTTTCGTAACTATTTTTCACTAT
Source organism: Micrasema minimum (assembly GCA_022494985.1). Taxonomy (NCBI): domain Eukaryota; kingdom Metazoa; phylum Arthropoda; class Insecta; order Trichoptera; family Brachycentridae; genus Micrasema; species Micrasema minimum. Next base: position 6,644 of record JAGVSP010000952.1, read on the forward strand.
TTGATTCTCTCATAGATAAAGTCTTAAGCCCGCTATATACGGGACAGTTTACTACACAGTTTCCTGTGCAGTCTGAAAACTGTCCCGTATAAAGCTAAAACTGGATGAAAAACTGTGTGCTAGTGTCAGATTCTCACTGTAAGCTAATTCCACACATTTTTTCACACGTTTCGGCGCGCGCATCACCCGCGGCGATTACGACAGTATAATACGTATAATATTCAATAGTATCGGTAATGTTACAAATAAACTTTTATGATGGCGAATATGAATATAATGTAATAAATAATAATATTAACTGAAATCCTAAATTCAAAATATTGAATAACGACTATTTGACAGATGAGTAATGTTGCCAAATTTTAAAATCGGTAGAAGTTCCTAAAGTTATTCATAATACGTTGAATTTATCTGCGCCAATTAATAAAATGCGCATAAAATAAATGCTTTAAAATTAAAATGACTCCAAAATCGGTGAATCGGTTGTACATTTTCAGTGGATTCGATAAATCTCCACAAAATCGAAATCGATAGATCTGCAAAAAATCGATAAGATAGGCGACGATAGAGATTATTAGTATGGCAACATTTATGGCAGTCCGACTGTGTATTGTATGGTCCGACTGTCGCTTTCTGCGCATGCCTACAGACAGTAAACTGTGCCGTGTAAAGGTAAAATTTACAGCGCGCAGTTTTTATTGGTCAGAAAACGGTACAAGAAACTGTGTAGTTTTCTGAACAAGAAACTGCACAGTAAACTGTCCCGTATAAAGTGGGCTTTACTTTTAGTCCGGCAATTATCTAGATAGAAATAATTTGCGAAATAAAGAAAAAAGAGACACATAATTTATTAATAGCCCCTCGTTGTTTCTTAGACAAATAGTTTGGTTTTGTCTTACATAAATACGTAGGCCATATTTGGGATATCTTACCAAACTCTGAAACAAATTGGTCTGCTCTACATTACGCGAGTGTTTACTGTTTTGAATTACCTATGCATAGAAATTGTGTAACTATCATGATTGTGTTTGCCGCGTGTAAAACATAATATTAGTTACGTGGCCAATAAACACATCATAGTAACGGATTCGAATAAGAAAACTGATTGATAAGTGAAAAATAATGAATAACAGTAAGTACTACCATTTTGCAAGAAATAATTGTAAAAGTTTTCTGCGCTGAATTCTTTTTTCTCGACACATTGGTCTAACCTCTTTCCTTTTTCTTCTCTTAATAACTATTTACAACACCATGTATTAGATTTATACACAAAACTTCATAATCCTTCGTATTTCTTTAAACTTAACTTACTTTTAAAGAGATATCAATTTTTTTGGTTGCGACGAAGTATGTTCTTTGGCTGTCTAACACGAAATCTCGGAGTATTTTCCTGGAAAGTGTAAAGCGCTCCTACCCGTACTTCGGTCGACTAGTACTCCGGCGACGAAGTTCGCGAGAGTGTAAAGCTTACATAAGATATGGATGGAAGTTAGTGGAATACGTGATGAGATGGAGATGTTAGATTACAACGGACATAATATAATATGAGGAGCATTAAGCGTATCACTTCCGCTGTACACAATGGGCTCTGTACGCGCACTCACTTCCACACACCTGGTTCTTAGTATGTACCTCAGGAAGGAAGGAGAACGGACACTTTCTTTATCTGAAATGCAATTTGCAGATTACTTACTCCGATATAAAACTTTACTCTTTTCTGACTTCCCTTGCGTTTAAAATTTAAATTTGAAACCATCTCCTGTGATGTTTCTTGAAAACTGTGCGCTCGGTAACGATAGGTACGCGAACAAAAAACTTGATATTCGTACAATGAAAGCCTCACCCTTTCCCTAGACTGTTTTAAAGACTATTGAGTCTTTTTTCAGTCCAGCCAACTCTACCGATTTTTTCAACACGCTAAACCGCGATTTTAAGATTGTTAGCGTGATAAAAATACGGATGAATTTACGTTATGTACGCGAACAAATGCTTTCATTGCCCCTACCACTGTCTCGGCTTATGTATTAGGTATAATTGTCATTGTTTCCATCAGCCAAACCAACCAGAGTCGGCCCAAATTAACAGTAGTAGGGTAATGTTAGTTATTCGTACAGTAGGAATTTCATCAGTACCTATGGTTTAATGTATCTTTTTGACAATGTCGTTAAAAGAGTCGATTGTTTGAGATGATTCTTGAAGGAGCTCAATCACAGATAACTATCGACGTAGTTAAAAACGTGCTAACCACGTGCTAACGCTAACGATTTGACCGATCACAATGAGCATACGTTCCATACCACGTTCGCCGAGCCGAGCATTGCCGAAGCAACGTTCGAGAGATGCTCGGCACGCGATATCGCGGCTGAACGTCAAACGTTCGGCCGCTAACAAATCAACGCGCTTGTCGGATTGTTTATTATGTCGACTGCTTTTCTCAATATTTGGCTTGCCGAAAACCGGCTAAATGCAATACGGCACTGGAGAAAGATTGAATGAAGATATGTGCGAATAAGATATATATCTCGGGAAATAGCTCGCGGCTAGAAGCGCTCGTTTTAATAATCCCGATCGATAACTTTTAACGCGTGTCCATTGTGATCGCGAAAACGTCCATAGGTAAGAAATCGTTATCACGTCGCTTATTACCGAGTCGATAGTGATCTGTGATCGAGCAACTGGGGAGAGTGGAGTCTGTATATAATTGTGACTACTACTACTTGCCTTATCCGCACCCAATGGTACATAGGGCACTGCATTGGTACACCAATTGCAGCGAATCTTGATCACTTGTTGCATTAAGGCAAGATGATCACATCAAATATTAATATGTAAATTAATATTTCATGTGACCTCGTGCATGGTGGCCCAACGTGCTAACCAGTACACCAAAAGGCGGACAATTATTAATAACAATAATTAATAGGCGGACCGGCGGATATTAAATGTGACGTGGCGTTTTGAGAAAACATCGAGACAACTTTTAGATGTTTGTATGGAAATGAGGATACACTTTGAATGGTTTTCTTACTGTGAGAAGCTGTGACAGAATATTATGTCCGCTGTATACGGGACAGTTTCTTGTTCAGAAAACTACACAGTTTCTTGTTCAGAAAACTGTGCAGTCTGTCAAACTTCTGTCAAAAGACACGCTAAATCTGTGTATTTTTAAAACGCGATTGTAAGTTGTTATTATCGTATGTTTTCTCTCAGGAAATTGTATATTTAGCTAATAATGTAAATATGTTATTGGTTTTTTACGTATTTAAAAGCATACAATAAACCAATGTCTACTTAAACGTTTACATAAAAAACATTAACTGTCATGTCAGCTTAAATCTGACATAAGCACGCAGTTTTTTAAACAGTTTTTCGTTGTATACGGGACCGTTTTCAGACTGCATAGAAAACTGCGCAGAAAACTGTCCCGTATATAGCGGGCTTTATTTATCATAATGTGGCAACTTTCCTTGGGAATCTCTGGCTATCCAAGTATTTTGTATTTTTATTGATTTGTTTTGATGGAATTATCGCATTGGTGTATTTCATATCAGCACATAACAAGATAAGGTGCCTACTGCTATTTGCCGATAAAAATAATTCACTGTAGATTATACTTTTTGCTTAATTTATGATCTGTTCTTATTTCAGCTTGTTTTATCATTTTTAAACCAAATGTTATGAGGGTAATAAAGACTTTTAATACTTATATATTTCTTAATTTTTTAAAAATTTTACGAGGATATAATTTTTATAAGTTAATATTTTTCAAATATCATATGGGCTATTGTGAGGTACTGTGCTCAAGACTCAGGAAGTTACAACAATAATTGTCATTCTATACCATTTTTGTCATACTGTTAGTGAGTGACATTGTTTTTAGGTGTGTGTGTGAATTAATATTGTTTAAATTGTTATAGATTTATTAGACATTGTTTAGGTGTGTGTGTGAATTAATATTGTTTAAATTGTTATAGATTTATTAATAATTCAGAAAAAAAAAACATTAAAACTGTGAAATGCGTTCCTCGGCACGGGGTCCCCCAGTGAGGAATGCATTTAAGATGAAAGTGTAAAGCAAGACTGAAATAAACTAAATAAATCAATAAATAAAATAAAAATCCACAAACTGCCTCCAGGCCAAGCGATCGGAAGCCAGCTACCGTGCATCCTCCCAAGTCAAGTCCACGTCCCGAAGCTCTGACGTAAACTGCCGACGAATTATCAACAGTGGACGACCAGGACGCCGAGAACCGGATGCCTTGTATTATAGGCAAGCCTGGTTAAGGCTCTCGGGAGGCATACGTAGTATATGGCCTAGCCAGCCGAAACGCCTTCGCCGGATGACAGTAGACACCACGGGTTGCTGTGTCCGTTACCTCACCTCTGTGTTCCTGTAATATTTTTACCTACGCCTATATGTCTGCTGTTCTCAAATAATCAAAATATAAGAAAATCTTTGCAATAGTGTTTTCGGTAAAAATCTCATTCTAATAAAATATATTTTTGTTTGTTCCTAGGCAAGTTGGTAACTGGTAACTGGTAACTGGTAATCGGGCATCACAGCCGCCATAAATAATATTTTTCTCCCACGAATGAACACGTTCTCTGTTCTCTCAACACGCAGAGGCACCAAGAACTTCTCGTAACAACAAACGTAATTATGCGAACTAACCAAATTGAAAACACTTGAAAACACTCATAAATTAGCTAAAACAGGCAAATAGTCGATTACAATTACCATTTTTTATTTGATGAAGAAAAAAACAACGCGAAACTTCGCATTTGACGACAATCGTTTTTGAAGTGTTGATCTTTTAAATTTTGAAAATATTACCTAAAGTGGGCATGTAAGAAGTCGGAATAATCGACGTGCGTGCGTGAGAAGATGTATGAATGTGTAGGAAGCAAGAGAAGTATGCCAGGACATAGTGGTGTGGCGTTCTATCCTCTCTGCCTACCCCTTCGGGGAAATGGCGTGATAGTAAGTTAGTTACCTCTTAATCACTAGATCCGAAATTTCGTCTCTAACATTTTCACTTGGAAAATTTAGATTAGCGATTAAAATTTACAATTATTATAAATATACCTCAAGGGCGCTTCAAACATTGAATTTAACGGCACGGGAAATTTTGAGTGAATTAACCTCACTCAGTGAGTAGAAAATACAATGATCAAAATTAAACAAAAAAATTAGAGAACAAATTGGTCTTAAGTTTCTTTCGAAACATCACTTCACCGTCACAGTTGCGCACTTCTGGAGCTCAATCACAGATAACTATCGACGTAGTTAAAAACGTGCTAACCACGTGCTAACGCTAACCATTTGACCGATCACAATCAACATACGTTCCATACCACGTTCGCCGAGCCGAGCATTGCCGAAGCAACGTTCGGAGATGCTCGGCACGCGATATCGCGGCCGAACGTCAAAGTCAAATCAACGCGCTTGTCGGATTGTTTATAATGTCGACTGCTTTTCTCAATATTTGGCTTGCCGAAAACCGGCTAAATGCAATACGGCACTCGAGAAAGATTGAATGAAGATATGTGCGAATAAGATATATCTCGGGAAATGGCTCGCGACTAGAAGCGCTCGTTTAATAATCCCGATCGATAACCTTTAAACGCGTGTTCCATTGTGATCGCGAAAACGTTAAACATCCATAGGTAAGAAATCGTTATCACGTCGCTTATTACCGAGTCGATAGTGATCTGTGATCGAGCAACTGGTGGGAGAGCATTCCAATTCCAAGCCATAGGGACCGCAACCGCAAAAGCGCGCTTCCAAAATTGTACCTACGAGCATCCTATTTACGCATCGCATTTATCTATTCGATACGAGCATCCTATTTATCTATTAATTACGTCAATAAAGTGGAGGAGGGGGTTGAAGAAGAATGACAGTTAACATTTATTATTAAGTTTCCTGATTTGTATTCATCAACAGTGGGCGGGGTAGTAAACATTGATATCGTAATTATTATTTATTAACAGCTTCTACGGTCTTCCGAGACTTTGTGTCTGCGCGTGCGACACCTATCCAACGTATTTCTGTGTAATCGTGCAGTTTCGTCTGATAAATTCTCTTCAAACCATTTCGCTGATATTTTAAAATCAAATTTAGATTAAAAAAGGTAACAGAATAAAAAATATTGTCGATCGATCCAAATGGGAAAGGCTTAAATGATTTGTAACTTGTAACATTTGTATTTTAAACGTAACAATGCAATGGTAGGTACATATTATTATATAACACGGTGTCTATTTCCTGCGAACATCGCCAATCGCCATACAAAAAAGACATTATCATGTTAGAAGTTCATAAATCATACTTTGTGACAGGTTCATACTGAAGTTGAAAATCATACGTATTTAAATTAATGAGATTTTAGGCATTTTATTTTCATAATACGTTCGTGATTCGTAAACGAAAATTTCTTTTTGAGAAATATGAACTAATTTTTTTTTTGCCAAAAACGGTTAAATAAAAATTCCTTGCCTATACTACTACTAATTACTAGTAATATTTGTTTAATAATACCAAATTTTATTGATATCCCAATAGAGACAGAGAAACTCTGGAAACGAATGTGGGTTATCTAGGCGTTTACAGGGCTTATGACCTGTCATTGGCTGGGTTAAGTGGCCACTTGACGTACTACAACATCTGATAACCATATATGACAAATTTTTGAACTACTAATTTGTCTACAAGTATTTGTATTCATTTCAAAATGTTGTTAAAATACAAATTTGTTTAAAAAATGTGTTTGTATTCGATGGTTACTGGATTTTGTGGCAAATCACAAACGATTCGGGTAGTTCGTCTTGATCGATTACTTAATTCAAGCATTTTGATTGATCGTCCATGGGTCAAAAGTCGTTGAATTTCTTTTTTCAACCTAATATAAAAAGGAAACATGAAGTTACGACACCGAAATACACATTGTTTTTGACAAATATCTAGATAATCAGCATGAGAAGATGTATGAACGTGGAGGAAGCAAAAAAAGTGTGCCAGAACAGAGTGGTGAGGCGTTCTATCCTTTCTGCGTGAGTGATGGTTAGTTAGTTAGATATATCATAGTTATTTCGATGCATATCGTTAAAGTAAAAATGTTAGAAATAGTACCTTATAATATATGAATCTGTAATAACTCCAACCATCGTCTAACCTGATCTAATCTAGTGACACTAACATAACATGATATGTTTATGAGCAACAACCATTTCCATTTGATGTGTTTTCTGTGGTTTATCATCACGTTGATAGTTAAATGTGGTTTCGTTTCTAACTAGGCCACGTTAGAGCATCTCAATCTCGATAGCTACACAGTACACATTTGTGGCCATCTGATAGAGAGAGACATAAATATGTTAGTCCTGTACATCAAAGGCAAAGGAAATCCATACTATTTCATTACGTAAACAAATCATTTCGTAAATTGAATAATTCTGTTAGTATGAGGTTAACCAGAGGTAAAAATATTTCGAATGTCAACCATTAGACCAGAGGGAATTCTAGGCTATCAGAGGCTACACTAATCTCATACAGTCATATTATCATACAGTCATTCAAATGTATACAAGACGACACTTGCGGATAAGGGCGACACAGCTACGCCGGCCTTTCTAACCGCATTCGTGATGGAACTTAATAGGATTATAGAAACTTTTACCTAGAAAACTATATGTATAGCTACAATACTCATTCTTGGAAAAACTAATCTTCAGTGTTCGTTGAATTTTCTTACTTAATTTCATTAACATTATGTATTTATTTTTGTTCCATTTTGTAATTTTTGTTTTTCTTTCAGATGGTCTGATTCTTCCCTCTTATGTGCGGTGACGCCATGGCGGACCCTACGGACGGGGCCTGCTCCGGTCCGGCGCCGGCGCCCCCTTGCCGCGCGGAGGGCGACAAGTTAGACGAGCCCGGTCCGGCCCCGGCGCCCCCCTCCTGCGTGGAGGGCGACAAGTCGGACGTGCCCGAGGCGGCCTCCGTGCTGGGCCACGACAGCGGGGTGGACGTGCTGGCGGGGGAGTACGCCAGCAGCGGCGCTCCGGACCCCCTCTCCCGCGCCTCGAGTCTCATCAGCTGCGGCTCCGCTTGCGACGACTCCTTCGACATTCTCTCGTGCAAGAATGCAGATCGCTCGGACGACTACAAAGGTACTCCTGGAGATGGAACTAGCGAGGGGGGCAGCGAAAGCTCTTCTGTGACGGGAGCCGCTCCGGGAGTTAGGAAATCCTCGGCGGGTACCAAGAAGCGTGTCGCGGTGGCGGAGCCCGGAAGGCCGATCCGCGCCAAGCCCACCCCCGCCCCCCCCCCCACACAGGGCCGCGCCCCCAATCTGGCCACCAGGGACAGGGCCCGCTCGAGGGACAAGTCCGCGTCTACCGAGAAGCCTCCTCCCCCCGGACCCAAGCCGGCCATTGTACCGAGGTCCAGATTAAGAGCTACTCCAGATTCTCTCTCCCTCAGCTTTAGAGAGCCGCCGTCTTACAAAGTAAAGGCTACGAAAACTTCGACCGCGAGGTGTCGCACTCCGGGCACACCGCCCGAGGAGCCGCGCGCCCCCCGGCTGCCGGCCTCCGGGCCCTGCACGCCCCGGGGACAGCCGAATGATTCCCCTCTTGGCTTCAAGATGCGAGTTTCACTAGATTCCAAGGCCGCCTTCGACAAGTACGCGACCCTTCCTAGAAGAAAAAGAGAGAATTCTCCCGAACTAGCTCAGCTACGGAGAGAAACCCGGAGTACGTCCGCCAACCGGGATACTAGCATGACGCGTAGCGCAGCCTCCGCTAGCCTGAGGAGGAGTGTCACGCGGGACAGGGAGTCTCCCCCACTGAGAAGTTTACCACCTTATCCCAAGCACAAAATTACCAACAGAATAAAGATTTACCACGAGACTTCCATGCAGACTGTCCTGCTCGGCGGAGACGTGGAGAGCGCCCTGGCGGGGATCGGGATAGCCGAGGTGAGGACGGACCTGGTGCCGGTGGAGAGGGTGGACCGCGGGGTGCAGGTGGACACGCGGGACGCGGAGGTGGAGCGGCTGCAGCAGCGGGTCCGCCTGCTGCTGGACGCCAACTCCTCGCTGCAGAGCCAGGCGGACGGGCAGGCGGCGCGGCTGGAGGCGGCCGAGGCGCGCCTGCAGGCGGAGCGCGCGGACAAGATGGCCGCCCAGCGGGAGCTGCAGAGCAACACGCAGCGCCTGCTGGGGCTGGTGGCGGCCGGGGGCGGCGGCGCGGGGGAGGGTGCCGACAGCCTGCTGGTGCTAGAGGACCAGATCCACGCGTCCGCTAACATTGTCACCAAGCAGCAAGACGAGATCAACAGCTTACACTCTGCCTGCCGAGAAATGCAAAGGGTGAGTAGTATTATATATTTTATAAAAAATATGATATACGATGTCTTTACTGTTTCTGAGGAATCATTTGGGTGCACTTTTCTTTTTTTTTTATTTGAGAAAGGACATGTTTTTTTATTGAAATGGATTCTATTAACGATACTGAATTCTGAATTTTGTTAACTGACTAAAAAATAACCCTGTATATATTTTTTTGAATGTAAGTTGCATTTATTTTTTACCTTGCTTATGATGTAGAAGGTTATTTCATCATATGGATATTCTTGACCTTTAAACGATATTATATTTTGAAATCTACGAATTTTTTGTACATTTTTAGGAGCTAGAGGCTAGCAGTCGTGCGCAGCGTTCTCTGGAGGCGCACTTCCGGGATGCGGAGCGGGAAGCTACGGAGCTGCAGGACTTCCTGCAGGCCGAGAAGGGCTCCCTGGCCGAGGGCTTGCGCGAGGCAGAGGCGGCGCTGGCGAGGGCGGAGCGCGAGCGGGCGCGGGCGCGGGCCGACTGCCGCGCCACGCTGCGCCTGGCCGAGCAGCGCCGCCAGGAGGCGCTGGCGCTGCGGGCGCGGCTGCAGGCGCGGGGGGCCCAGCCCCGCCTGCCCGGCCTGGCCGCGGGCCTCGCCGCCCTCCTCTCCACGCTGTTAACGGAGCACCGCATCTCTCCCGAGGATCTCGAGGTAACTGTGTCATTTATTTAATAGTCGTATTGTTATGAAGTAATAATCCGCACTGAAAACTTTATAGATTGTAGTGTTTGGGCAATGCTACTTGAAATTTTAAATTAATATCCTTTTAATTTACTTCTAGGATGTGATATTTCACAACGAAGCATTCAGTCGCAGCGCCAGTAGTGAGGGGTGCTCTCCGGCTTCCCCCCCTCCCCAACCAGTCCTTGCTGCACCACACCCAGCTGCAGTTAACAAACTATCCGATGGTACGGAATATTTTTACATCATCATCTTAGTGTTTTTCTGTCTGTTCCTTACTTACGTATTTTTCTATTACAGACGAAAATTCGGCCGACCTTCTCGATTCCGAGACCGACCCTTGCCTGATGATGGAGAGTGTGCTGGAAGATGTTCCCGTTCCCGACGCTCACTCCCAGAACCTCGTCTCTTCGTGCCACAGTGTCGTCTCTTGCCCCGTAAATGCCATTGGACGTCTCGCCATATTCAATAAGGAGGACTCGTGCAGTTCTCTCCAAAACTTGGCCACATTCAACGGAGACGATTTGTCTCCCGCTATCCCCAATGAGAAGTTTGTTCCCGAGCGTTATCAGGGAACAGACTTGGCGCATTTAGATTATTCAGAAAATGATTCCCTCCACAATCTATCGCAAGCTATTCTGCAAAGGCAGAGGTCAGAAGCGGAGTGCAGTATGTCGGAAGATTACGCTGCGAACAGAGAGACAGATGATAATCAGAAGTCTTCCAGTTACATAGTGGATCAGGTCATCATAGTAGATAATCTAGTCAACAAACTGCTGAAGGTTCTGAAGATTATTCACTCCAGAGACAAGGACCCTACAGATTTGCATCCATCGCTAGCTCAGACATTTGAGTGAGTAGACTATTTGTTCTTCCAACTAAAATTTAATTTTTGCATTACCAGATATAAACCATAAACACTACAATATTACTCATTGTCGGTCGAATGCAAAGTCGCGAATCTGTAAAATGTCTATTTGAGATGTTTATTTGGAATTATAACATTTTTCAATAATAATAAAACGAATTGAATAATAATAATAAAACGAGTTGAATTTTTGGGAACATACAGAAATGATGGCAATAATTGAACCAGACTTGGTTTGTTTTAACGCAGGGTCAAGACTTCTGATGTGCAGCCCGTGGAGGATCTCGCTGCGGAGGTGGCAGGCTTGTGTATATCCGGCGCTCAGGATGCCCAACCCGGTCATCAGGTAAGCTCTTAGGCTGAAAGTCACAATCCTGAAATAAATCTTGCCCATGTTCAAATTTCTTCTATTCATTAGATCATATTCAAGTCACAGCTGAGATTGGCTCAACGACTATAACTTGGAGCAAATGTTAGTGTACTTAATGAAATGTTTAAAATTGTCGCTTAGCTAATAACTCGGGAAATTTTTGCTCATTTTACAGGATGACGAATAAGCTGATTATTCTATTAATTTCAAGAGGAATTTAGACTACAGTCTTAATGAACAATGTTGTATAGATCAATATTTTATTTCACTACATTTAAATATTATTGGTAGATAAAAATATCTATCCAATAACATCCATAAAAACTGTTAATTTTAGACTTGAGCGGTGTCATTAGCTAAGTGATGAAATCGCACCATGAATTAATTAAGTGTAAAAAATTGACAGAAATGAGTTCTGCATGTTGGCATATTTTTTTTTAGCCATCTTACATCTTTGTTAATCTCCAACTTTTACGATTCCAGAATAGAGAAAGGCAGAAATATGAACAAAACATATATTTCAAATACATTTTAAAATCGAAGTTGCCAAAAATCACAATTTTCGGGGTGCAAAATGTAAAAATGTTATTACGTGTTTTTTATTTTTTGTCTTGAATTATTTAACTATATTATTTGAATAATATGATCTAATCGTTACAGTGAATGTTTTATTTTCTTTCCAGTCTCCAGACGGAGAGAGAAGGCTCCAGTTTATATCTGAAGAGAATGGTTGTCAGGAGGAAGGCCCCGGGCAAGAGGAGTGGAACTTAGGTGGCTCCCAGGGCCCCGTGTGCGTCCAGCGCTGCGCCCCCGACGGGCCGGCCAGCCCGCGACATTCGCTCTCCGACTGCGCTGCCAACTCGCCACAGCCGATCAACTCCGCAGCTTAACATCTTCCGAGATGATAAACGCTGCAGCCTTATCTTCCTCCAGCCAATGTTTGCGACTTCGAACTCTGTCGTCCTAATTTACCCCATCAATTCTGCAGACTCAATATTCTTCCTGCTACCTCTGCTTGCTGAACTCTCCCATCAACTCTGAATCCTTAATTCCTCCCTCCCAGTCAACTCTGCAGCCTTGAATCCCCTAAACCAGTCAATCTAACAGCCTTAAATGTCATAGCCGATCAATTTTGCAGCCTATTTGAATTTGCCATGTTCTCCGAGCCAATTTTAAATGAAAATATTTTAGGAATCTAATATTACACGCCATTTATATGATTTATCAAAAGGTAAATAATACGCATACTATTTGTTTTGATGTAGGTGTTAGGATTTAGTCACTGTGACGAAAACCATGACTAGTTATGGATTTTACTCTAAATTAGTGGCATTTAACTTTATGGTGACAAATAATTATTATTTTATCTTATTTGAATAAAATAGTGATGCTTCACCTAATACCTAAAGAAAGAAAACTTACGCTCTCTACACAATACAGGTATTTAAATGTGTATAAGGACCACATTCATTCATCTTCCGAATCTTCTGAAGCTGTAGTTGACCCAATAGTTGATTTTATTTTATTTTCTTCAATTTATATTTTATAGAGACACTAGAGTGCATTATACTGTTAATAAAGTTGTACAACGTAATATTTTATCCCGCTACGTTTTGAATTATGATTACATAATCATTATTGGTTACTTTGTGTACAAAGGTACAAAAATATCGGATCAAACACAATCCCCACTCGTGGTTCAAATGTTTTGTTAGTTATTCATTTTTTACAGCGAACTGTCAATTTGATACCTTGTTCTTTAAAGTATTGTAGGATTGTTACTTCCAAAAATATAGACATATTGTGTGTAGTATGCTATAAGCCATACATTGTCAAATTTATAGTGCATAAAATATTTAGAATTATTAATACTGAGGAATTTGCACAAACGCTCGTAAATTCGCTGTACACATTTTTTAAATGCACTTTGTTTATTGGTCTTAAATAAGTGGACGGAATATGTTGCGAGGAGCATCCTATTTGTGATGGCTATATGAGACTGATGGAATTGGCGTGACGAATTGTGAGATATTTGATTAATTTAATTTTATACAAGTAAACTTGATTACAATAAAATTTACACAGATTTTTTGTGTGTTATAGTATACAAGACAATTTTGTAGCAGCGTACAAACTTGCTTATTTGAAATGAAGTTCCTTAGTTCCCAATAGATTAATGCGTATATTCTTATAATTTACTATTGCAAACGTGAAAACAACAGGTTTTGTTTTCGGTTTTTTTTTTATATAAAAAATGTATTGTATCAGTGTAAAAGTTGGTTTTATGGATATATCGTATCCGTGGTGGTGAAGAGAGACGCTTATATGGGGCTTAGCTCGATGACGATATTATCAAAAGTTAAACTATGAAGATATATATACCTAGGTTTTAATATTTTGTATTAAAATGAAGTGAAAAATCATAATCATGTGGTTATCAATAATAAAAATTTTTTTATGACAGACGTTGATTAATGCTTGTATTGTGCTTATAAGGTTCGGGAACGTTAGATTTGCCTTATTTGCTGCTGTTTAATTAACTTCACAGTGAGGAAGCTATAAATCATTATTGTTATTCCACATGAAGTAAATTTGTATATGCCTTAAAATTATTTTTTAAAGCTATATATTCTAGAGCTTATATTTATGAAAGATCTCGTATGTTTAGAATTTTGAGTGTTGCATTTTTTATTTTGTTTTGGATTGTTGAAAAAATGTACAAATTCATATACATACACATTTCGCTTCTTAAAGACTTTTTTGAAACTTTTGAATGGTGAGCAGTAATAAAAACATGAGTATTTTTGTTTGTCTTCAAAGTTAGGACTAATTCCTACACACTTTTCTATGTATATAAAGTCCTGGGTTAAGTTTCATACTTGGACAGCATCAAGTTTCTATATAAAGCATTCTTTACTAAAATGTTTAGAATTGCGGTCACATAAAGTACCTACACAATGATTTTATGATGTGTTTGCACTTTACACATTCACTTAAAAAGGTAATCTTTAAAAAAAAAATTAAAAAAAACATTATTGTTTTTTTCAATCATGATTTCATTCATTTACATTCATTTTAAATTAATACTCCCGATTACATGTACATGTTTTCAGAATGGGAATTCGGAAATCATTCGGCTTCACTTGAAACTTGTGATGCATTTATATTATTATAATAAAATATATTAAACCTTATTGTTCCTTATCGGTTTTATTATACCTTTTGGAAGGTAAATATTTCAATAAAAATCAATTTCCTTACTGTGTATGATGTGTGGGGATTCCATTGCACTAAAGTCAGAGCTTATCTTTCAAAATTTATTATAAAGAAATAGTTGTTAAAAACTATAATATTTACACTGCATTAACAGTATTTACAGTTAAATTTCCTGATTATTTTCCGTGTTCACATTCGGAATATCAAACTCCGAAATGCACAGTTTCGTCTTCTATAAATTAGCAATCTAAGGTTGGTAACTTATTACTTCTACATTTTTCTTCGTACATATATATTAACCCTTACAGATCTAGATGACATTTACATTAGTGGTATACATTTATGGTAAATGGAAGTGTGGTAAATCATATTTACCTCTCACTATCATTAGTACTGTAATGATTCAAATAAACTATTCTGTCTCAATGCTAGCCACATGCTCCACACTGTGAACAGGTTCCTTGACAAGGAATGTGTCCATATGAACCGTGTTGCCGAATCTCCAGATTCTGAAATGTTTAATTACGAAAAAACGCTACATACAACACTAAGATTCGACAACACTAAGATTTTACGCTCTTAGTTCTTATAATCTGATGTCACAATATGTTTTTCAAGTCTTCAGAAAGTTAATTCCGATATTTATAATTTACTCTCTTATACTTAAAAATTCTATACAATAACAAATGTTTGTAAATACATGTTCAAATCAAGGGTCCACTGTGCATGACCTATGACATCCACATTGTTTGATTTTAAGATATATTTTTAAATATGAGAAATCAATGAAGACTAAAAGACATTAATTTATGGAATTGACTATGCCCCAAGAATGAGGGAGATTGTTTTAAACAAGATATTTTGTATTATTGAAATAAGCTATAGAATTGTACGTTTACAATTGCGTTTAATTATAAAAGTTTGAATTTAAAAACGTTGCATTGGAACCTTCAAATGTCTTTATGAGGTATTACACTACCTACTTTGATGAAATAACCCCGTTTAATGTATAACCTAATTAAGAAGTATCGACATTGTAAATTTGTAAATAAAATATAGTTTTTGAATAATATTGTTTTACTTATATCTTCACCAAAAATGTCACCTACGCCTTCGAACGTATAGCAGCAGAAGATGAAGTTGTGGCCGGTTCAAACTAGGCATTAATGTGGTTTACGACACCTAGAGCAAGACTGAACCACCGAGATCGTCCCAAGCAATATTGACAATTAAGAAAGGCTTTTACGATGGTTTGGTCATTTGGAGCTAATGAGAATGAGTGATGAAAGAATGGCTAAAAGAAGTTATAATGCAAGTGTGCCTGGATGTAAAAGCTGAGGAAGGCTGAGAAAGACATGGCATGATCAAGTATGACAAGTAATTGAAAATGGACATGTGAAAAGTCGGAATAATCGGTGTGCATGAAATGAATGTAGAGGAAGTTACAGGACAGAGTGATATGGCATTCTACCCTCTCTGCCTACCCCTACGGAGAAATGGCGTGATGAGTAGTTAAACCAGAAAGAGAGGCTTTATGATTATCGGGTTGGTTGATTTTGATATCGAATAATTGTTAACCCGAATTTCCATTCCTCCAAGACTTGGTTTCTATATTTAAATACAAGTAGTATAGACTTTGGAAAATAATATACACAGTACGCAAATTAAAATAAGTGCTGAAATACTGAATTTCATAGATTCTTTTCCAGTATAAGAAAAGATAGTAATTGGTTGATAGTGGTCATCGATTATAACATACATATAGGTATTATTTTGTATGTAGTAAGAATAAATATGTTAATTCAATTTACGTTTTGTGAAAATGCTTTATTAAAGAATGATGGATTGGAAACTATTAAACGATAAAGAGTCAATTTTCCATTAAAAATATTAACAAAAGTGACATGCAAGGAAGTTGAAATTAATTATTTATGACTTGTAGAACACAAACATCAAGATATTAGTCTAATCATTCTTCCTTATTAAGTTTTATTCGAGTGAAGTAGTTCCATATAAGGCTTTCAACTTTCAGGTAATTTATTAGAGTGTCGGATTCCAAAGCATAAACATCGTGGACATTAAAATGTTTTCGGTCCGGAGTAACAGAATTATAAATTCAACAATATTCATTATGGATCTGTTCTTCAGGAGTCTAGGGTTCTCTAATGTGAAATATGAAGGAAACAATGTGTACCTCAGACAACCGTGGCGGTTTTACACTGCCTTGGTGATCCTGTTTTGCTTGGTCACCAGAATACAAGTTGTACTGCAAGAAATGTCTGAAACATTAATCAAATTAATTGGATTGAAGACATTCATTTATTCCACCATGAAATGGTCAGAAATGGTTTCTCCAGCGATTTGCCTCATATTTGACTCCTTCATCTACCCTAAACTCAAACTAGATTTCCATAGATATTTTCTGATCATTGACAAAATGCTGCAAGTAGATATCCACCAATACTCTAATACAAGATACAAAATTGCTCTTCTTTATGGAATCTACATGATTGGTTGCTGTTATCACAATATTGTAGATGGAGTTCTGTGGATGGGTTATTTTCAATTTGCCCTGATGGTAAAAATGTGTATCATCGATCTGTATCTTTTGCAGTTTTGTGTTGATATTTGTTTTCTTTACTGTAGACTCCAGGTGTTAAACTATTATTTATATCGAAAGTGTATAACGTTTCAAGGACTGTCACAAGATTTAGATCTGAAACGCACTTCATTATTCTTATCGGCGTGGTATGGAAAAGAATTGAATAAAAATATTGTAAGTTTTTCCACGCTTATTAGTGCTTACAAGAAACTGGCGGAGAGCTCTTTCACTTTAAGAACACGTGTCAGTGGACCGGTAAAATAATTTATTATCATTATCACTAATTTTAAGATTAGCGTAATACTATTTGATCGCTGTAGGTATTTTATACCTATTTTTTTTTTTAATGCAATCAACATTTTCACACATTTTGTTGTTAAAAAAAATATTATTTTGCCAAAAGCTCATGCGAGTCACTTTACATGAAAATAAAATTAATTTAAATGTATTGTCTAAGTCTAAGACAAATGTTTAGCTCGAATGCGTGAAAATAATAAATATTGAAATATTTTAGTGCCGTTCTTGTAAGTAATTACTTCACCGGCGCTGAATGCAAAATTTAAAACACACCTTCATAACATTTTATAGGTAAACAGCCCACCAAAAGCACTGAAACTTTCTGATAAAACTGTGTGCCTACAGGATCACCAGACTCCAACAAAAGTTGGCTCTAGAGAGATTCCTAGACAACAAAATACTAACCAAACAGCGTTTAAAAAAAGGTGCACTTGTTCAAGTGAAGAAAACACAACTGTTGATAATAATAAGTTAATTGTTTTTTCAGCTACTTTATGCCTACATATTGTCATTTCTTTCCTTTGTGATCATTATAAACATATTCGTACATCAAGATTTAAGTATTGCAGTAAGTATGAACAAAAACAATACAATTACCATATACACAAGAAATAATTGCATACTTTTCACTGAATATTTAGGTACCTAAAACCAAACTTAAATGTAGCACGCTAAATTTATTTTATAGAATCCAATGAACCTGCTTTCTATCATATTTTGGTTTGTACATTTTGCTCTGTACATTGGAATGAGTTGCGTGGCAGTGGAAATATTGGTAGCAGAATCCAGCCGAACTCTTGAAATGTTAGGAAAGCTCCACATTCTACAAGGTACAATTCTGTATTATTATCAGCGATAGAATATCCTTGATCTGCGGTGATTATTTGTTTTGTGACGTTGGTGTTGCAGATAAGGAGACATTGGCAGACCTGTCCAAATTCCGCTATTTAGTGCAACGTAACGACATGCGACTCAACATCTACGGGTTCTTCCCGGTGGACCTGACTCTGTTCTCTACTATTGCAGTAACTACGGCTACTTACTCCATCATATTCGTCCAGCTGTCTTAATGAAGAATGAAACACAACGATACTTGTAACCATCATCAGTTTATTAGTTGGTTTGTGACAATCAGATTTACTATTATAAATAATCAAGAAACGGAATATTGTTTTACACGGGTATACACATAGACAACAAAATTGGTACGAAAATATGTTTCAAAATTTCAATGCTATTTTTTGTTTTAATTACACTATTGGACTATTGCGGAAATTCACAAACTAAAAGTATAAACATTCAAATATTACATTTCACTACAAAAGAGTTGTTTACTTATTTCACGTTAGTTGATTAGAAATATTCATGGAATATTGATTTTGAAGGAATATTTCGGTATGAATTATTTGTAATAAATCGGTATTCAGAAAATAAAATACATTTTGAAGTCTTAAATTACAAAATACACTTACTATCTTTGGGTAATACCGAGTAAATTATTCCTAATGATTTAAATAAATTTTATATTCACATAACAATTTCCAAAGTTTTAATTTTATTTCCTGAAGGAATCGGCGAGGGAAATATAAATATTCATATTTATAATGAAGAACTTCATTACGTACTTCCATCGAAAATTCATCTGTATAAAATAGCGAAAGATTAAAATGAGAGGGATCAATCCAGTTATACCTTGTTTTAATTCTAGTAACATTTTTATAGTGGTCTCGCAAATACTGGCATGTCAGGTGGGTGCTAGTCCACCTGAGAGTTGAACGTACACATTTGTGAAGGGTAGCACAACTCTCTTACAAGATAGAACTGAAGAGGAGATTTGTGAGAAATAAGTCCTGACTTGGTGTAATAACACGGAAAGCCACTTGTGATGAATAGTCTGGGCGCAGGGAGTATTCAGTCCCGACAGTGAGGGCAGTACTGGGCCAGTATATACAAGTTAGGTGGAACAGTTCCATCAGCTGGCTCACTGTTGGGAGTAGATAGTCCCACTTGCCCACTCGCCGTGTGATGTCCGCTAGGTAAAGAGAAGAGCGACAGTTGATATATTCATGCACTCCTCGGAAAGTGTCTCAAGTTCGTATTTAACCACTTCACTATCGATACACTTACTGTTATGTATTTCTAAGATAAATAATTTAACAGAATATAATCACAAAAGAAGTTACGAAATACAAGTTAACACAAATTCAGATATTTGCCCTAATGTACGTGGGTGAGTGAATTCATGTACTTTATATACCCTACCCTAGCTAGTAGCTATAACTTGACCCTTCTCTCTCAGTCTCAACGTGGATTCCATCCAAATGTCAATTTCTTGTCATACATATATTACATAATCACACCCAGTTCATAAACACAATAGAATGTTTGCTGTCATACTCGTACGGGGCAGGGAGGAGCCCAGGGGAGTATTTACACGGGCCCTCCACGCCCTCACGGGACACCAGCTCCCCGAGCTAGCCACATTCCCAGACGTGATTTGGAAATACAAAAATACTACTATCCTCAGCCGCGACGCGACTCCAGTTGGCCGTAACGTGGTCGCCGCACAGCGGGCGGGCGGGGGCGCCGCCTAACGTACATATATCTCTAGAGATGCGCAGAATTAGTATAAAAATATTCATCTGTCGCTATCCGCCTGGCAGTACAGTCTAGTCACTATTACACTGGGAATGCTTGCCGAGCCCTGCGACACGGCGGTAGTGCTGCTCGCAACACTTGGAATAGAGATAGACCTAACTTAGCAGCTGGGAACAGAACAGGATATATATGCAGGTGGGGTGTAGGTCAGTACACGGAGCGGAGCCCCCTAGGTGGACAGGTACAGGCGGTGGTAGTCGTTGGCCCCGAAGGCGGCGTTGCACTTGGGGCACTTGCGCTGGCGGGTCTCGTAGCGCGTCTTCAGGCAGTCCCAGCAGAACACGTGGAAGCACTTGGACAGCACGGCGTCCTTGCGCTTCACCTTGCACGACGGGCACGTGAGCGTCTCCTTGTACTCGCGGATCTCTTCCAGCAGCACCTCGTCCATGCTGCTGCCCGCCATCTCCATCTTCTTCATGCGCTCCGCCTTCCTGCGCAGCACGGCCAGCTCCTCCTGTAAACACATACATATTACATTTCACCAACATCCATTACTCCTGCAGACGAATATTATTCATTAATAAAAATCAGACTTACGTGGAGTCTTTTTGTTTTGTAAGCTTCAGCTTCTAGTGCGCTAGTTTTCTCTGCCACCACTTGTTGAGCTTCTTTCATCTGTGCGTGGTATTTTTCTGTAAAAATAATTATTACTTTTAGTTAAATAATCTACCTAGCTACTCTAAACTAACATAAAATAATGACATATACATAAATAAATACCAATCAATAAGAAAGAAATATCTTATAGCAAAAATGATAGAAAAGAAAGAGTCACAAAAAAATGTATACACCGTGTCCCACGATGAGACCGCGAAACTCCAGAGGGTGATTATTCATGATATTCTGAGGAAAAATCTTAATAAAGTTTTTCAAAAAACTCAATTCTAATTTCTTTAAAAAATATTAAAATATGAATAAAAATTCACACGTGTAATATCGTCAATTTTTGAACTGGCTCACACCACGTGACCTGCACCAATAAGCGCGAAGAAATTCGAATTTTGAATGTACTAGAGCGGACCCCCACTCTCTCCCCGCCCACCGCCACTCCGCCGCCGCTAGCACTTCAAACAGAAGCCAGTATTACACTCGTCGCTTTTTATGAATACTTTTTTTAAAATTAATTATTGGAAATGCCCGGATCAAAAATTTTTACAAGGATTTTTTTCTCAGAATACCATGAACAATCACCCTCCGGAGTTTCGCGGTCTCATCGTGGGACACGGTGTATAAAGACTAACATATCACTGATGCATGATCGAAGGACACATCTCAAAAATCATTTTGACAAAAAGTCAATGGTGGTACCAATAATCATGGTAATGGTAATAATGGTAGTAATAAGTAATAACTCTAATAGGGCATCTGGGAGTAGGAAGAGCAACGTACCTAAGTGCAGTTTGAGGTCGGCGGCCGACTGCGCCGACTCGATGGCCTTGCGCTTGTGCATCTCCATGCCCTGCTGGCGCAGCACCAGCTCCTTCTCCACGGCCGTGAGCGTGTTCTGCAGCAGGCGCTCCTTCTCCTCCAGGCGCCGGGTCACCAGGTTCATGGACTCGATCTGCTGGTCGCGCGTCACCACCTGCTCCTGCAGCTGTTCCTTCTCCTCGCGCAGCAGCTTGTGCAGCGAGTTGGCCTTGATGCGGTCCGTCATGAGCTTGAAGTTGGCGTCGTCCTTCTCGCGCAGCTGCTGGATCAGGCGCGAGTTCTGCTCCTGCATGTCCTCGAAGGCCTGGCCAGTCACCTCCATCTCGTTTAGTAGCGCTTCTTCCTCCTGGAAGCCCAAGTAATGTTTAATGTGTCCAAAACAAAGCGTAAACAAATGTATGATTTATTTTTTCACCTTCAATTGAGAGAAATAGCAAATTACTTTTATACTAAATTTAATAACAGTGGCATTATTATTGGGGATACTTCACAAAGCGTGGTAGAGCTGTCAAAATTCCACAAAAGTTTTTACTCTCTGGATTATAGGGTACAGCATAAAAATGGGCAAAGCTGTGATTGGTTGGATTTAAAAATTTTAACCTACTGTATAAATTTCGCTTTTAAATTGCTATTTGATTTTAAATTATTTTATTAAACCCAACCTATCATAACCTACTGTATAAATTTCATAACCTATTATAAAGAATATTGGTTTAAAATGGCTATTTGATTTAAATTATTTTATTAAACCCAACCTATCTTAACCTACTGTATTAATTTCATAACCTATTATACTATGGATTTACCATAGACCAGTCCTCATAAAAATTACCACGCTTTGTGAAGTTATGCCCTTATTATTGATTTGGCATATATTTTTTGTGACAATTTTAAAAATCAATACACAACTATGATCAGACTATCATAAACTAGTTATGTATGTATTCAAATATTAAGTAGACTCTTGTGGTGCAAAATATGTATTTTTATCACGCATGGCAGCCCACCACGCAAAAGAGGCCGACACACACACAGTATACAGGGTGTAACAGAACTCGATGTACAAGCGGAAAACCAGTGAATCTACGTCATATTTGGAGTCGATTTTGTGAAATAAATTTTTTTGATTAGACTCATAGTTTTCGAGAAAATCGAGTTAGAAGTTGATTTTTTTTTTTCATAATTTTTTGCAAATTGTTGTCAAATATCATTTATTTGATCAAATTAATACTATTCATAAAGAAAACATAACAAAAAACCGCATTTTTAATAAGAATTAAAGCCATTTTACTTTGCAATTTAACTGGTCTTTTGAAATGAGTTGGTTACTTTCGGGTTGGAAACATATGTTCTGGGTCGGTATTCTGTATTTTTTGGCAGGACTTCTGCGCATACAAATTCAGTACAAATTCATATTCGAAGAAGGCTTGTCGACTCATTTAGAATCGCATTTAGAATCGCAGTACTGACGCTGTGGAGGGGGGGGGGGCGCCATTTTTGTTTGTTTGTTCATAACATAACCTCAAATAATGACGCAACCGGCGGGCAGGCTTGTCATTTTAGGCGTATTTTTAAACGAATAAGTATAATTACGTTTGAACTAAAACGAATATTTGGGTGATAAGTTTAAATTAAAATGAAATAATATCTAATTACGATATTATGCTAGTCCAGTGTAGCGAAAGTTCCGAAAATTCCGTGAAAATCAATAAGTGACATCTTTCAAATCGGATTAATCGGATGCTTGAAGCTTCTTTGTGGTATGATTAAATTTTTAGGTACTAATATCGATCAATTGTTTTACATTAGACATCGATGGATTATTTGTGACATGGAATAAATAAATCTGCTTTACCAAATCTGCTTGTGTTGTGTTGGTACCTAGTATGTAAACATTAACACGTGTATTAAAGTCTATTCGCGAATATGTCATGGAACAAAATCAACTCCAAATATGACGTAGATCCACCAGTTTTCCGCTTGTACATCGAGTTCTGTTACACCCTGTATTGTCATGAGAGCGATTTGATACAGGATGATTCTATCTTCCTGGCATACTACTAAGACAAGGGGAATGTAAGGTTACTCACGTGCGAGCCCACAAACGGGCGATTGTAGTGCCCCGGGGGCCACAGGCCGTCAGGAGCCTTCTGTGATGAGATCTGTTTCTGCAGCTCGTACTTCTGCTCTTCCAGCTGCTTTATCTTCCTAATGGCGTCATCGTCAGCCAACTTTCGCCTCTCTTCCCTTTTGCATTCCTGTGAACATTCCATTTTACTTTTAAATTTATCAATTTATTGAGATACGATTATTGACGGCTTACAATAGCTCTTGATAATAAGTACATCAGAGGTTTTGATGGTCACAAAAGTTCACTGGACAGATAAATCAATAAATTGATATGGTATGGGAATTTTAAAAAGGTATGTATGTGAGAAACGGCAGGCCGATTTAAATGATTTCAGGTTGGTTAAACGAAATTGGATCAACGTAAATTAACATAGCATAGATTTCTTTTTTTTTATAAAAAAGTGTGCTGGTAACCTATGTCGTTACCTGCATTTCTGACAACCAACATGCAAGTGTTATGGACAGAAATTTGAAGTAGAAAATGAATGTAAAAGTGACCTGTATTCTCTTTAGTTGCTGCTTGAGATCTTCTATTTCCAACTTGGCCTTCTTCTCCGCGGCCATGAGCTGCACTTTATCTCTCTGCTCCTTACTCACTCCTTTGTACATGTCCAATAGGAGTTTCATCTCTTTCTGCTCGTTGCCCGCTTTTCTGCAAACAGAAATGTGCCGTATATTTCACAGTCCAAGAACGCCTTACTTTCTTAATGCCAAATGGGAAATTGAAGTTACTTGAGTTGTTGTTTGAGATCCTTTATTATCTCGGCCTCCTGAGGTTTGTTGGTCCTGCCGTGCTCCGGCCGCTCCTTATCCTTGGGTTTGGCGTTGGCCTTGTTGTTGGCTGCCGCGTCTCCCTTGGGCCCGTCCAAGGCATTGCTCGCCCCCACGATGCCTTGCTTCGAGTCGCCGCATTCTTCCTTCTGTAACAGATCTACATTAGTTCACAAGTCCGACACGAGAGTAGTACACAAAGAATGATAACCGCCGAAACTTACGTCATTAACGTCCTTTTCCTCCTTGATATGACTAGTGTCAGGCGGAGGCGGCGGCACTGGGACCCCGGTGCTCCCGTCCAGAACAACCTCCTTTTTCTCTTCCTTGATGGTACAAGCAGCTCCTCCACCCGTGCTGTTCATGCCGGTACTCAAATCTTCCATTTCCTTTTTCAGCTGCAAAAATTCATTATTTAAAAATAGAAACAGTATAATATTACGGAGTTGAAATGTTTTGGCAGATGGCACTATGTTACCTTGGTAATATCCAGAGTAGAGTCCTTATACTTGCGCTTGTATCGCTGGGCCTCTCCCTTGAGCTGGCCATTGTGGTTCTGGAGGGAAGTGATGAGGTGTCGCATCTCCCTGTTGATGGGTCCCGTCTGCTCGTTGGCCGCTAAGTTCTGCTCGAACTCGATCCGTAACATTTCGTACTCTTTCTTCAGTTGTCCCAGAACATCTTCTAGTTGTATTAGCTCGGCTCGCAAACTCTTTTGTCGACCCAGTTCTTCGCTCTAAGGAACAATGTTGACCATTAAAGGACTATTGTGATAGACGGGAGAGTTAGAGATATATATGAGCATAGAAGATGCAGTATGTTACTCACCTCCATCAGTTCTATCTGCCTCTGGTGCTGGTTTTTACTGTTCTGCAGCTGCGCTCTGGTCTCGTCGAGGGCGGTCTTCATCTGCATGGATTCGTTATACAGCACAGAGAACTGGCTCTGCAGACACTTGTACTCCGTGGTCTCCACAATTACTGACTCGGGCAGCTGGCGAATCTACAGGATACAATTCTACACTCAGGACTTATATCATATTCAACACAGTTACTCATTTCTGAAAAGATAGTAAGAAATCGCTTTCCTAAATCTTTTGCCATTTTGCATGCACAATGCACATACACATATTGTTACTAGAGATTACTACTTTTAGTTATGTTTTCACAAAAGTGCAGCATATAAGGTGAGGCACCCAATAGCTGGCAGTTTAAGGAGAAAATTTACAAGGTTACAAAATGAAAATCACATTTTGTCTAACAAAAAAACCATAAATTTTTATGGCTGGCGAAGTAAAAAAATATACATGTGATATTAATTAACATTTAATTTGTATCAATCAAAAAAGGTTGAACACTGCACCAATGCTGGCCATACCCTAGTTCACTACTCTCCAATAACTGACAGGAGAACAGGAGGCAACTGGCAGCCAACTATTTATTATGATAGGTAATCAACAAATCACGTATAATGGATTAAATTTGGATTTTTTGCAATCTTGCATGTACAAGTACATAAACCAACACAATAAACAAAATCATGTGTACCCTTTTACTAAAATTAAAATTGGAAAATTGGTGGCCTCCATAGCGTAATGGTTAAGACACTGGGGTCTCGATACGGAGGTTCCGGGATCGATTCCCAGTTCTCATACAAAAAACGAAAGTGATTTTTCTCAAGCCAGGGTCTTTGTGATGTTGTCTCCCTCTGTTATTGCGGAAGGCCTATTGAGGTGGTTAAATAATAAAATAATTTTAAAAAATCAAATATCCAATGTAGAATATAGTGTTTCAAAATTAAATCTTTGACCTCCACGTAATTTTCTATTGTAAGTTTACATCTAGAGTTTAAGACAGCGAGATAATGATTTTTAAACGCATAGAGAGGCTTTTAAGACATTTTTAAAACGTGCCCTGCCAGTTATTGGAGGGGGGTAGTGCCAGCAACTGGAAGCATCAAACAATGATTATAATACGCGTAGAACAAGGGTGGGGAAGAGCACTCACATCCATCTTGAGCTTCTCCACCTCCTTGAGGGTCTCGCGGTGCTGCTGGTGCAGGCGGTCCAGCTCCGCGAGGCGGTTGTTGGCGAGCTCGCGCTGCTCCTCTCCACCTCTTTGTGCAGGTCCTCCAGCTGGCCCGCGCTCGCCAGCGCCGCGCCCGCCAGCGCCCCGCCCAGCGCCGCGGCCCGGGGCTGGCTGCGGGGCCTGGCGCGCCCACCAGGTGGTAGCTCTTCAGCTTCTCGATGGCCTCCGCCAAGTGGTTCTCCAGCTTGTCGTTCCTGGACCGCACCTGCAATACCGACATTATAGCACAACTTCAACACCATATTTCCCATGTACTTATGGGAAGAAGCCAGCATTGAGTGGAATTAGGATCTCTGGAGACTCCAGTAAATGTCTACATGATCCACATACAAGCAAACATGTCAAAAGAAAGGTAAACAGTGAAAATCTAATTAATATTGCATGCTCTTAACTCACCAATGGATACAATTGACTTGACCACTTGGGTCCAACTGTGGTGTCGGTTGGTGGAGAGGGTAAATTTTTAGAAACACTTAACCGCTCAATATCAGTGTGATCAAATGAGATGGCTAGGGAGTTGTTGGTCGCCATTGTTCGCCTAGTTGATATGTTCTTTAACACCCGATAATAATACAAGTTTGTAAAATTTAAGTATTTTTTTTCAAGTTTTGTGATGGTGACAGGTGACCATCTTCAAGTTCTGCCTACCCTTTGGGAAAATGGCATGATGGCTAGTTAGTTAGTTCTTTGAGATCTATGGTAAAAAGTTAATTTAGAAATGGTGATGTAACAGTATGTTACACTAGTGGAAATCTTCTGATTTTAATGATTATAATGTGTAGAAAACGTTGTTCTCGTCTATTCTTTCTTTTATGTTGGATAAATTTATGTTAACCTAATTTAATGCAATATAAATGGATGATCGCTGCAAAGGCGTTTAATGCTTTTGAAAAATATAATGGCAGAAAACATACTTTCATTAGCTCATATTGCAGATCGTCAATTTGGTTTCTGAGTTCAGCGTTCTCCGTGTCGCGGCCATTTGAGCGTGTCCTGCAGGCGCGCCAGGCTGAGCGAGGCCGTGTGGTAGCGCGCTCGTGCAGGCTGGTGCCCAGCGCCTGCAGGCGCCGGCTCTCGGCCTGCAGGTCGCTGTTGAGCGCGCGCACCGCCTCGTCCAGCGCGCCAGCGCCGCCGTCGCCCCCCGCCAGCGCGGCCGTGACCTTCTCGTTGCGCTGCTGCAGGCGGTCGAAGGCCTGCAGCACCTTGGCCACGGCGCGCTTGCTGACCGCCACGCGGTGCGCCAGCTGCTCCTCCAGCTCCTGCTTGTCCCACGTGGAAAGCTGCATGAGGAACGACGTAGTGGCTTCGTTCTCATCTGGAATGAAGAGTGCTGTCAATATTTCCTCCCAATGAATATCACCTGCCAATGCTGTGCTGTTGTGAATTTACCAATTTTAATGTGGGATGTTCTAACCAGTCTTAGCAAGACGAAACACACCACAGTGTCTCTTTTGAAAATAAATAAACAGCAGAAGTCGATCCAATATTTTATTAGAAACCTCCTATAGTATCTCCGAAGATTCATAAATATTCACCAAAAAAAATACCCCAAAGTTAGATAATGCCCTTACAAGGCGAAACAATTGTCACATTGATTTAAATATATATATCTACTTAAACGTTTACATACAAAACATTACTGTGGGTCAGCCAAACGTCACGCCGACTATTAAATACTCCATACAGTTTTCGCTTTATACGAGACAGTTTGCAAACTGCACAGTTTTCTGTCCCATATAAAGTGAGCATTAAATAAAATGATTTAGTGAATCAGTAAAGGGTTGTACTGACTTTTGTTCTCCGACTCGTCCGCCGTCTCGGCATCGAAGCGCTGCAGCAGGACTCGGATATCCTCGTTGAGCTGGTTCCAGTAGCGGTTCACCACGCACAGCACCGCGTCGTCCTGCGTCTGCCTCTTCTCCAACTGCTCGATCCTCTGCCGCAACTCCGCTTCGCAGCGGTGCCGCTGTTCGATGCGCTGCAGAACAACATAACCCCATCTGTTACTTACTATTGCAAAACTAATTCTGTTTGTAGTTGTGGTTAAGGACTGTTTTAACATAACCTAAGACAATTTACTAAAAATTATAGTTATGTTAAAAATAACAATAAAATTTTTGAGTTTCTATAAAAAACCATGTTGAGGTAATACAGAAATACAAACTAATTAATAAAGTCGCGGTATTCGTCATCACAATATTAATGTGTATTTGAAAAAAGTCTCAAGTACAACTTTCAAGATGGAAGACATTATTTGTACATTACTTTTTATATTTATCGCAATTATATACTAAACAGGGAAGATAAAAATCATTCTTTACTGAGGAAAGCTTCTAAGGAAGTGGGGAGCACGCATTTTAGTGTATAAATACGACAAATGCTATATTTATACAGAAAAACAGAGGAACATTTGAGCAAATGCCATGACGTTTTCAAGGACCAATTAGTGAAATGTGTGAGGAAAATATTGCAAATATTAAACAGGAAAGATGTCTGGATGTTGGGTAATGATACTGGAACTCGCCGTGGGTCAGCTTTTAGGGCGTTGGAACTGTAAAAAGAACAGGGTTCGTAAAAAAGACGGTAACAACCTGTGCAAGTTTCTTATTCTGGAACTGTAGAACCTTGATGTCCATCTCTTCGAGCGTGGACACCGGCCCGATGAGGTGAGGCTCGAAATGCACCTTCTTGATAGGAGGCTGCCCACTGGAAGAAGCTCCATCTTCTGCAGCCCTTTTCGACATAGCTATCTGAAAAAATTAGCGGCTGCACCTTCTTAATGTCAGTACGTTACATTACATGTATTTTCTTTGGATATTACCTATCAGATTATCATATAATGTAAAACTAAGCCCACGCTTGGAATTACAAATAATAAATCGGCTTTAAATGGTGTAATGAACTAAATGTAATCATTGTTAAAAATTTTGCCAGACACCACAAAGCTTGGATGTGAGACACGCAGAACCGCAATAGACAATTTATGAATTAATGCTTAAAAAAAGCAGTAGAAAAAAAAGTCATAGACTGCTAAAATAAGTTTTTTTTATGGTAACACATAAAATGCGCAAATACTAGTGGTGATGCACATAATAAACTGTTATTTTCATAACCTATACCGGATATTATATATTGATATTCAAAATAAAAATTATGAAAAAAAAACCACCAATGAGAAAAATGGGAAAATATTGAGAAGGAAATTTTGTTGCTATTTTTTCCAGTCTACATGCTTTTAGGCGGTTAGGAAAATATCAAACCGCGTAATCGGATACCTATTAAAATAACCGACTTTGCAGAACTGCTATTGCTTATTAGAAGATATCCGTTGTTGACGTGATTGAGAAATTAAAAACGTTTTGATTCATTTTCGTTTGATTAGTTAAGCGTCAACTATCTGAGTTTATCATACCCCCCCCTTATTATTATTATGGTACCGCCTTATTATTAAAGTAGTATCCTTCTTGCATCGCCATAACCGTTGTTTTTTTTTTGTTCGCAACCGGCCATTTTTTCATTAAACAGCTTTATTACTTCTTCTCCTTCTTCTTCTTCTGTAGTAGCCAGCGTCGATTACAATAATCAAGTTGTTTTTATTATTGATCACGGATATCGCATCACTATTTTATTATTTCTATGGTTCGCTGATTGTTGCCAGTTTGCTGTATTTCGAATTTCCTATTTCCGATTTTCTTCTTCTTTGTTTTTGGCTTTCTTGTTTACCCCTTGTGCTTCGTGTTTACCTTTATCGGTTTTAAGTTTAAACACTTTATTTTATTTTTCAATTACTATTTTGCATTGATTTCTTACCATCTGGATCAGGTATACATTTTACAAAATTTCCATCTTACATGTTTTGGTAGACCGACAGTAACACTTGATCGAAACCCTTCGAAAATTCGAAACTTTACTTGTTGTTTTACTTGTTGTTTCCAATTTTTATTTTAATCAGATGTTTTTCGAAATTTTCATGTCATTCGTTTTGTAATCGATAAACATGTTGTTAAGCGCTGAAATTAGAAAATTGCGAATAACATCACAAATAATCGGAAGTAAAATTAATTTTTAGTATTATTTTCCATGAAAAGCCAAATAAAAATCTTTGAAGATTTGAAGCTTGCCACGGTTAAGTTTAGTCTCTGATAATAACCGCTAATTCTTTGACGTACCGTTCTTATTACAAGGATTATGTATTTAGTGTATTTTTTTTAAAATAATACTACAAATAGAGCATCTTACAACAATATTGCGTCTTTTATCGCTATGGGTGTGGTATGTTTTATTGTAGTTCCGCGTTCCTGTCTAAAACTGGTTTTGTTATCTGCTTGTTTTGATTATTATCTGCTTGTTTTGATTATTATCTGCATTTTATTTGGACACAGTAATTCAAAACTTGCAAAATTTGGTTTTCTCACATGCGTCAAAAGTAGTAAAAACATAAGAGGTTATGTTGATTATTAGTGTAGGTATTTATTGTACATATCGCATAAAATAATAAAAAAATCAGATCATGTAAAGAGTGTTAGAGTCGAATTCTTAATGTATTTGATGCTCAAGAGTTAATGGTTCCCCAGTAAAACAATTATGTCCTAAAATACCTACCTACAAAATTCCTTATTTCTTTTTATTTTGAGGTTATTTTACGTATTATAGTTACTAGAAACTGGAAATTACAAAGAGCTCAACTACAAAAGCTAGGGCAGTTTTACCCGGATGGGTAGAGCTAACCCCAAGTTAGGCCATTATTGCAGATTCTCTTACCCGGTGCCTCGTATTTCTCGCTGACCTGACTGCAGCAGTCCCCAACTGCCACAACTACAATTTGTCTATTTTTTTATAAAGTTCGCTCAATAACCAAGTTAATAGCTTTTAATAGTGCTGGATTAAAGACATCATAAGTTTTGCGTCTTTTTCACAAATTTTCCATCAAGAAACGCCGCTAAATGCTTTTGAATAAAAAATGTGTCACTTTTATTGTTTGAATGTGATGTTCATTATTTGTGTCGTGCTTTTGGAAGTTTTGCAAGTTTTTGGATTCATTTTTCGGTGAAACAATAAGTAAACTCTTAACTTTAGTTTTGTTTGTGGAATCCATATGCTTCAGATAGAAAGCGGATATGAAATGACGATGATGATGATGGGGTGAAATGATTTTTTAATAAATTTCTGGGTACCACTGGGATTCGTCATGTATTAGTGGGAAGGAATAGTACATTGTGTGGCCTCTTACAGCCGTGATGCCCAAACGACGAGACATCCTGACCCTGTACAAGCATTCAAAAAAAATTTTTTTTTGACCACCAGAAATATTATGTAAATTGGACAGTTGAATACAATACAACAAAAATTGTATTTTTTCAGATTCGAAAGTATACGTTGGGACCGTCGATATTAATATTTCATGTGTGATACTGAAGCGTATGATTGAATAAAATGATCAAGATACACGTGGTGTATCTACACGTGGAAGTGGTGTATCTATTGGCGACGGATTTAATTTGGGTCAAAGTAGTAATTGACAATATTTAATTGATGAATATGTGTTTTAGGGTATACAAAAATTTATATTGCTTTGGCAAGAAAATAATTTACGGCAGAAAGAAAAGAATTTTGCAAAACTTGTACATTTATGTATAAAACATACGATTTGTATGTTTCAATCATTTGAGATCATTATGTATTATGTGTAATCAACTCTCAAGTAAGATGCATATTTGAATACCATATTATTCAGTATGATGGACATTTTCAGAAAGGACAGCAACTGCTCAACAAGGGGCTAGTTCTGTAACGAGTAGCATCACGATAGCTGGGGAGATGTCGTATCGGGCTCTTTCTTCCTGGAGACAGGCGCCCCGCCTGGCACTGGCGTGGGGGCGCACACAAGCACACCCTCGACCACTCCCTGGTCCCCAAGATCCGGGAGCAAGACTTGGAAGAGAAGTTTGTCCGAGGAAGTGGGCCGGGAGGTTCGGCCGTTAATAAGAACTCTAACTGCGTTGTTTTATCTCACAAACCTTCAGGTACACCTTAATGTTGCTTCCTGATTTGCCTTCTTTGACAATAATATTTCTCTAGGACGTAATTGTAAAAAAGAACAAATATGTAGCATTTTGATCAAGAAAATGTAATAACTTTCCAGGAATAGTGATAAAGTGCCACAGTAGCCGCTCTCAGGACGACAACCGGAAATCTGCTCGGTTGAATCTTATCACCAAATTGGATGAACTTTATAACGGAAAAAACAGTATTACTGCTCAGAAAAAAAGTGTAGAAAAAAAGAGAAGCTTAGAGTCCAACAGAAAAAGAAATAAATTAGAATCCCTTAAATTAGCCTGGAAAGAAAGGGAGGGAGTGGAATAAAGCAAATACATTTTTATACATATAGATATTTTATTTTGTACAATTAGTTTCAATCCGGCGTTCTAATGGGATTTGGATGTAATTTCTTTTTTCCTCATCCTGTCACAAGTTCCATATAAAATTAAGCTAAATAACATTCGATTATGTTGTATTTTTTACAATAAATGTGAAATACGATTTGTCATTTAAATCCAATGTAATGTTTATACCCCATTGAGAGATTGAAAGTCAAATAATAATTAAAGATGAAAAGTAATTAGAGATAAGAGCTTTAGTAAATTACACACGTTGGAATTTCCAATAACTAAAGTACCCATTCACCCCCCCCCCTGCGAGACCCATCCACATTTGTGATCTGCGGAATTACAATATTTGTAACTGGAAATAATGAAAATACAAAAAGGAGTCATTATTTGGTCATACATCGTTATCGTGGTGTTGAAGAGAGCTAAGCCCCATATGTATTGTATGTGGGTTGGCTCTCTTCACCACCACGATGACGATATATGAACCCAAGTGACTGAACTTAAATATAAATAAGTTTGTAGTGACATAATTATAGTAAATTATGATCACTAAACCTTAAGAGATACTTAAAATTATTTACAAAACAAATATACAATGAATTCAACTAACTAAACTTATATAGGGTTACAAATATTGGCACAAAATTGTTTGTAGAATATGTTGATTAGTTTTGATGTACTTTGGAAGGCTAGAAATTTGCTCAACACTGTTGTTCCATAGTTGGAGCGTTGGTTTCCTTGCCAGGTTGTAATATGATTCTCATTTCAATTTTATTCAAATGAATAAACTTAGGAGAGTAGTGGCGCATGGAAACAGTGTCAACTGATGCATATTAAGCCTATTGACCATGATCTTTAGTTTAGAGCTGTCTATAGAAGAAATATTGTGTCAATAGGTTGCTATTTGAATTTAATTTAAACGAGATCTTATCCAGTTTCGGTACCACGTAAAAAGAGTATTAATGCATTAAATTAAGTTTATTAAAATGCATTCTCAAAAACTCATTAAAAAAACTCTTAAATATATCATTAATCAATACAAGAAATCATTTAAAAATTTCCTAAAATTAGCAGTATAAAATTACTTTTGATTTTTGTGATCTCACTGGAAATTGAACCCGAAACCACCGCAGTGGGTCTAGCGGCCCCTGCGGTGTGTATTGCTCTCAAATTCTAATGATCGATATGAAAATTATTTTCATAATTGAGACAACTGCAGGATACGAAATCAAAATGCAAGTATAGTGTGCAGTATTCTCTGTACAACTAACAAGTATACAAAATAGACCATAAGGAAAAATTAACAAATATATGATGTCTTTTGGTTATCGGAACAGTATATTATATAATTAGGGTATAACAGACATATAAAGTGAAAACTAATTATTGTTTTTCGATACGATTAATTTTTAGCTATTCTTGTAACCAAGGGTGACTCGAGTACTGGGAGACCTTCCATACCTCAACTCGGATTTGCCAGCGGAATGTTATCCTAGTACCCGAGGTTACTCGACTACATCCATATACTAATCAACAAATGTAATTCAATTGTCTTAACATTAAATGCAATAGAAACATCTCTGGTGCGGGAAAATGAGTTTTGTATGTTCCGATACAAAGCGATTGTTGGATATTTACATAACGTTGTGTAAATATTAAACAAAAGAAAGACACGCACTTATCATTACTCAACAGCCACTGCCATACCGCCCTCCTAATAATAAGTTACAAATACATTTTACATTAATAATGGCTTTCTAAGTAGAGCGAACATTCAATAGTTCAACATTTTCACAGATATGATGTCCGCCTTATAAAGAAAAAGTGAATCACAGCTTAGTTTATGTTGTCTACATAATACCAATATCCAATACTCATTCGTCCACCTTCCCAGTGGAATACTTACCGAGATGTCTACACTTTGTACATTTCTAAATCTACACAACCATTGGTCTTTGTAGTAGAAACAAGTCGGAATTTAACGGAGAACCTCAACCGTGAGGAAGTGACCGATGATCCTTCCAGTTGTCGGCTAGTTATTGTGTCAAAAAACATTCAGAAGAGCGCCGTACTTTGATAAAGGTAGAAGAAAGTAGTCATCTCGTAAAGGTGTTTTTTAAAAAAAGGAGTAAAACCCTTAAATACACTATAACTCTGATAACAATGACATATAACGATATACTATAGAATAAATACCTCGCTTAAAATATGAGGATTTTTAATAACATTCATATTAAATATACAATGCATTATCTCAGCGCTGAGATATGCACCCGAGATAAATAGAAATTGGAGATCAAAAAGTGCAGGAATTATTTAAATTTGCATAGAAATATTATACCATTAACAGCGAGCAAAATATTTTTACAGCATCAAAACACTCCAATTAAAAAGATATGTAATTATGTGGCTCTCTTTATACCAAACCTTAGAGTTGTGTATACATAGGTAGTAGGTAGTTGTGTAGGTACAGATGTCACTATACTCAAGTAGGTATTCTTTTTCCTGTTTTAATTTACGTATGTCGCCTACTCATAATTATTAAACAAATCAACAACAGCGAGTTAATACACTTTAATTACTTTCACAAAGCTTAACTTTCGCAAATATTAATAATTCATAATATTAACAGTAAATTAAAATTATTTTGCACATTTGCAAATTTCCTGAAACTTTTCAAAGTCGTGGATTGATGTTATATAATTCATTATATTGTATTCATTCGCTTTCTTAATTTGGGTATCTTTAAACTCTTTTGTGCAGCGACATTTTATTTTTATACATTAAGTATTCAAATCACCCGAAGTACATAAGTTCGGATGACTCATTATCATTAAACTGCTATCGTTGGATCACAATCATCTTATATGGTTATCTTACTGAGCTAATTACATGCTGAACAACATGGCCCGAGCTTGTATTAAGTCCACGGGGAAGAACCACCACGAACAAAACAAAACAATTATAATAATTTTATAATGAATGGGTTCGTGGGATTTGTTTAATAATACGTCAAGAAATAATGGACATTTAACAGTCCTAAATAAAAGAATAGATTTCTACGGCAGTACAACCTGCGTACTGTTATCGGGAGGAGCACATTATGTCTGCTTGAAGGTCTCCATCTCCTTGAATATTTGCTCCTTGAGGGTTTCCTTGGGCAAGTCGTCCAGCTCCATCGCGAAGCGGAAAGGCTCCTCCGCCACCGGCTGGAAGGAGGACAGAGCGAGTTAGTGGGCGGGGCAGGGTGCGGGGCTAGGGAGTTGGGGGTGGCGGCGCTCACCTCGTCGTTGGGTTCGTAGTACTGCTCCAGGTAGGGGTGCGCCAGCGCCTGCTCCACGGTGGCGCGGCGGTGCGGGTTGAAGGTCAGCATGCGCTCCAGCAGGTCCAGAGCGCGGGGGTCGGCCGAGGGGAACAGCCGCGTCCACGGCACGCGCGGCTTGAAGGGCAGCGACTCCAGATACCCGCGAGCCTGCGCAAGAAGTTTATGAAATAGCTCTATGAATGGTCTCATATGTATTGGGTTAAAAAAACTTTAAAAGGTATAATGCTATGTCCCTATAACAACCATCGCTGTTTTTTTTTTAAATATGTGATTTTGACGGCTTTGTTAAAAACATATGAAATAATTTGCTTTGTATTTTAATTTTAGCAAATATTATCGACATATCTGCGAAAAAATACTCTGAACGCGTTTTTGACAAATGCAAATTTTTCATGTGAAAATTCTTAAAAACTCACAATATTCCCACGTGACCAGCATCATTTAAAACAGAAATGCTTGGGTTAGTTGGGCACCTACAAGCTTCTAGTGAAAGATTTCATAAACAATTTAATCTTATCTCCTCGAAGGTTTTTGAACATCCTTGTTACTATACTAGTGAATCTGCGTATCGTGACTGTTTACCTTCTCGTTGATGATGCACTCCAAGTCCTCCTGGCTGGGGGAGCCGAGGACCCCGAGGATGTGGTTGAGCTGGTCGAGGTAGTGCTTCCCCGGGAAGATGGGGCGGTTGGACAGCATCTCGGCCAGAATACATCCCACAGACCAGATGTCGATTGACTTAGTGTAGCCCTGGAAATATATTCACCAATAATAATAATAATTAATTGTATTCCCTACCTGGTATAATCTCAATTCTAAATAACTAAAATAACAAATGGTGCATAGGCCACTGCATTGGTACATCAAGTGCAGTGTATCTCGATAATTTTATTATATTTAATACACACGGATAAAAATAATATTTTCATAACTTGGGACCACAAACACGTCCTAACTACCTCCAAGAAATGTTTCCACTCACATCTGTCTCTGGCCACTACTACTTTCCCTAATACGCACCCAATGGTGCATAGGGCACTGCATGAGTACACCAAGTGCAGTGATTCTTGATCATTTTATTATATGAAGGTAAGATGATCAGTCTTACACTTCAGAACCAGTCCAAGGTATCACACAAAGTGCCTCTGGCTACATCGGAATATTAAATATGGCGGTGAGGTTATATATTTTTTACTGATATTGACTGAGGATTCTATTATTTTTAATGGTTTATGTCAACTACCTCCTCAGGCCAGATTTCAGTCATCTGAGGGAAAACAACATCAGAAAACACCTTTGACTTGAGAAAAATAACTTTGTTGTAATTTCAAATTAAGTGTATTTTAGGTGAAAATTTTCCTTAAAAGTAATGTAATGTATTATGAGTGGATTGATAACTGAGTGTTGGATGGACTTGCCTTGGAATTAAGCATGATCTCCGGAGCCCTGGTACCAGCGCGTGGCCACGTACTCCGTCAGGAAGCCCGTGTGGTCGTGGTCGGGATCAGCCACCCTCGCCAGTCCAAAGTCACAAATCTACGAGGAATAAAGATTTACGAATATCTAATTGATTATCATAAATTAATTCTCATACATAGCTCCATTCATAATTTGAGGAGCATTTTCTCAAAGTAGTACGTCAAACAAACAGCATTTTAACTATAAAAAAGTGTATTAAAAATGCACTGAACAAATAAGCGAAAACTTAAGAAAAAGGGTAAAGGTTATTCAGGGTTGTGAAGGAAGTGTTGTGGGGGTCCAAACCACCAGCTGACTCTTCCTGTTCCACGCAACGTGGCAGACATTCGACTCCTCTGTATTGGCTGCCCTGTAGATGCCACTGTGCAAAATAAAAATATTTCTACCAACATTTTTGATTTGTTTGATGTACCACTTTGAGAACACATTGATTTTATTTTATTATTTCTACAATCTAAACAGACCAAAGGCACAAAGGGGGACAACATCACATCAGTCATTTGCCGATTGATCTGAATTTCGGCTTCTGTCCCCACGATAAACCCCTTGAGAATATTATTCTCTTAGGGAGCGATACGAACCTTCAGGTCGCAGGTGGTGTTGAGGAGCAGGTTGGAGGGTTTCAGGTCTCGGTGGAGGACATTAGCCGAGTGGATATACTTCAGCCCTCGCAGGATTTGGTACAGGAAGTAACAAATGTGGTCATTGCTCAGTTTCTGCAATAAGAGAAACAGTTAACAGCTTGCAGGATACACTGAAAACTTTATAAAAAGATAAAAATATCAGATGGAACTTAAATTGACGGTGGAATAATAGGAATCAAAGCTCCAAAATAAGAATCCAACCGAATTTAGTGGCCATTAATTAGTTCAGTCAGTGAAATAGAGAAATGCGATGTTATTGTAAAATATGGATTTTTTTATTTATTGGGTAAAACATAAGATGGATGATGCATGCCGTATGATATAAAAACTAGAAAAAACCGACATTATAAAAATAAGTTTAAATATTTACTTTAAAATATTTAGTTTAAACTTTTTGGTGTAACAAAACTCGATGTACAAGCGGGAAACCAGTGAATCTGCGTCATATTTGGAGTCGATTTGTAGAACACATATTTTTGATTTGACCCATAGTTTTCGAGAAAATTGAGTTCGAAGTAAAAAAAAAACGACAAAATTTTGCAAATTGTCAAATATAATTTATTTAATCAAATTAATACTATGCATGAAGAAAACAAAATAAAAAAACGCATTTTAATAAGGACTTCTGCAATTTAACTTAATCTGCCATACTTATGAAAGCTTTTATGTGAAGAAATTATTATTTTTTAAGTTCAGATTAAAAAGACAATATTACACATTTGACGCCAAATATGATGTAGATTCACCAGTTTTCGGGTTGTACTACGAGTTTTGTTACACCATGTACAATGTACATATAGTGGATGATGTCGGAATTAAGGATGGAAAAGAGAAATGCAATTTTAATTATATAATTAGACTTGATATGAGAACAAAAGGATTAGGTATATTTATTCTATTACCTGGGTTTTTAACAATTTGTAAAGGTCTGTCTCCATTAAGCACTGTACAATATACACATCCTTCATTTGTTCTATTGTCACGGCTCTCAGTATGTCTCTGATGTCAATAATCTGCAAATAAAGACATTTTTGTAAGAAAGTAGGTAGTATTGGTCTGAAATGGAATGAAGTGGAATGTAAGGATGCATGGAATTACGCACAACTTACTTTATTCTCGACTACGACACAAGGCGATAGAAAATCACTTGATATCGGCCTCTCGAGTGGCCAAGAAACATTCGAGATCAATAGGTCAGATCAAAGAGATCAATAAATCAATAGTTTGAACTAAATAACATTTCGATTGTGTTCAAACACTTGTAGACAATAATTCAAGTGGCCACATAACCCAGCCAATGACATGTTATAGGTGTTGTTAACACCTAGATATCTATATTCTGTCCCAAACTTATCTTCTCTGTTGAGATGTCAATTGTAAATAATTTTAACGAATTCAATGTTTGTAGAACTACTGAAGAAGTAACTACGAAATCATTCAACAGTTAACCAATAAAAGTATATAGTTGTAAAGTTATTTACAAAGTTGCTTTGTTATTTATTTATTTAACCACCTTAACAGGCCTAATAATAGGGGAATACAAATCACTAACACCCAGGCTTGAGTAAAATCGCTTTAGATTTTTGTGTTCTCACTAGGAATTCAAGCTGGAACCTCTGTATCGTGAGTCCAGCGTCATAGCCATTACGCTACGAAGGCCGTGGAGGATCGCGAAGCCCTGGGCAGTGGGCACTTGGCCAGTGCGGCCGATGGAAAAGAGGTCCCGATTATTACTCACGTTTTCGTGTTTAAACCGCGTCAATATCTTAATTTCCCTGAGGGTCCTCTGGCAGTACGTCTGGTGCTCGAACGGAGAGATCTTCTTGATGGCCACCTTGGACTTCTTCTCATTGTCGAACGCGGATCTGCAACGGGAGACGCACATGGTGAGACACATTAAGTTTGTAAGCAAATTTCGGCACTGGCGAAAGTAATAACAAAATTGAAAACAGTGAAATACACAAAACAACCGAATATATATTATGTCCTAAGAAACAAGGAGATAAATAAGCCCCGAGGGCTTTCCAAAATACCCCCACGCACGTAGACTATCTATAGTATATTCAGAGGTTATCGAGTTTCTAATAGGTATGTGATGTTTCAACTTTCTGATGATGATGTAAATACGGTTGAACAACCAACTGAAAAGACGTCCAAATGTAATTTTTCGCACTTCATTCATTTCGATTGGGCGAAATTGAATAAAATGAACGTTCAGAAATTGACCAGATTATCAAATGACTGGATGTATTGGGTGTGATTTAAGTTCCCTCCCGCGTGGCGTGGTGCAGAGTTCAGCCACAGTTAATGGCCAATATATTACAACCAACACACGATAAAACGTAAATGTCAATCAAGCTGTTTGCGTTGAGTACGTATAAACAGCACTTAAGGTGTGAGCTTTTTGTGTAACGATCGTGTTTTTAATGTCGGCATTTGATTTGATCCGACGAGACGCTAACATACATAAGTTACAGGAAGAAAGAAGAAACACTAACAGCCCCCGCAGACTAGAGACTTTCTATCGGGCGATAGTTTAGTCGGGCTTTTAATCAGTATTTTTTATTTATTTATTTATAGGAAAAACAACAGTATCGATACATGAACGTAGTATACAAAAAAAAAGCATGATTACCAATTATAGTTTTTCACATGTATACAATTCAAAGTAGATAGAAAAAAGAAATATAAGAAATAAAAATAAAGAGTTATGAGGGAAGGATAGGATGATAGGGATAGGTAAAAGGAAAAGGAGATGACTGGGAATAGGAATAGGATTACCTTTTACAGTGTATAAGATTTCAAATAATTTTAATTTGAAATTGGAAGTATGAAGATGTATGCAAGTGCGCATACTACGACGATCCGGTATCGGCCGATTGCTAAGTTTAATAGGCCTTGCGATTGCCTTTAAACTATCCTATCTATAAACTATCGGCCGATAGCTTAATCAGGCGCTCTTCCACGCGCGCACACTTGCCGATCGTTTAATCGGGCGATAGCTTTCTCCTTCGTAGTATTGCAGCAATAATAACTTTTCTTGACAGTATTGTTCCAACATTCATTGCGACCGCTCTCTTCAAAAGTACATAGTTTATTAACTGGAAAATCATTCGAGAGCAGTTGGCCGACTGTTCTCTAGTCTAGTGTGCGCACTCATCACCAACCCGACTGTTTTAGTTGATTCAGTGTGCGCGCTAGCAGCCCAACCCGACTAAACTATCGCCCGATAGAAAGTCTCTAGTCTGCGGGGTGCCTAACTGATGCCGATACTCTTCTGCTGAAAATGTTTTAAAAAAGGATTAAAGAAAAATGTATTTCGAGAAGAGCTAACCGAGAAAAATATAATTAAATTCGAGGAAAACTCGTTAAAACTCGCTTTTTAATAATCTGACGAAGAAAATCTCCTAACGGGATTAAGAATATGGAAAAAAATTGCAAAGCGGGTTTTAATGTTGCTATAAATAAAAATATTCTCGAGGGCTAACTATCAAGGGACTAGGGACTCGCCAACAAAACATAATAATATTTTATAATTATGTCTACAGACCAGTCAATATAAATTAAATGTTTGTATGGAGGTTGCATTACTTGCACTTTGGTGGATAAAATAATACTTGGAAAACATTATTGACAATTATCCCCGATTTCTAATCAACGATTAGCCAACAAAGCAATAAACTTAAATGTTAATGGTAAACGAAAAATGGAGAACTGGCGATTTTATACATAATTGCCTCTTTTAAAACGATTTGATTATTGTTATGATAATCCCAGGAAAAATATAAATATGGTAAATATTGAAAATTTAAAACTCCCAAAGTGCGATTTTCTAAGGCTCGTTTAATACACTTATACCTAAAACTAGCGACTTGTGAAGCAAAATTTATTCTAAGGTGTCAAAAATTCATAATCACCATAAGATAATTTTTTGTTTTGCGTAGAATAGCAAATTTAGGTATTTCTCAGGATCCAACTCCCATACAAATACTAAATTACGAAAAATGCTTAGTAACATAACGAAACTATTATATTTAGAAAAACCAATTTACTAAAGTGCCTTTAATGCAATCAAAACCTTATATTTACTCGACTACTAACACTATTGTAACTTAGTAGCCAGCCACACCAGTTGCTCGATCACAGATCACTACCGACTCGGTAATAAGCGACGTGATAACGATTTCTTACCCATGGATGTTTAACGTTTTCGCGATCACAATGGAACACGCGTTAAAAGTTATCGATCGGGATTATTAAACGAGCGCATACTAGTCGCGAGCCATTTTCCGAGATATATCTTATTCTCACATATATTCATTCAATCTTTATTATAATTTAGCCGGTTTTCGGCAAGCCAAATATTGAGAAAAGCAGTCGACATAATAAAAAATCCGACAAGCGCGTTGATTTAACGTTTGACATTCGGGCCGCGATATGGCGTGCATCGGCCCCGCTCGGCTCAGATCGGCTATTCTCGGCTATCGATACCACGGTATCGAACGAATGTCACTGTGATCGATCAAATCGTTAGGGCTAGCACGTGGTTAGCACGGTTTTTAACTACGTCGATAGTTTTCTGTGATTGAGCTATATATATTTTTGCATTCTGTTATAATATTTTTACCGTTTTGTTTACGCGTACTTAATTTTACATAATTGTAAGTGTCCTATCTTTGTCCAAGTGCTAGGCCAAAACGCTAGAAGCAAGTTTTTTCACGAAATAGATCTTACTTCTATAATTAAAACTCACACACAGACACATAATTACTTTCATCCCTGAAGAGGGCGTTGAGTACTTAAAATAATTTAGCGCCAAGCTCTAAATCACATTAAGCGAATGTTACGAAAGAAAAAATAAATAATTTTAATGAAGTTTCTGTAGAGGGTAAAATTAAAAGTTCGTTTTAAGCGCCTCCTTCTGCCATTTTTGCTCTCTCGTTTCTCCCCAGATACTAATTAAAACCCTGTTAAACGTGAAAAAATATGCAAGTAAATTTGTGATTATAAAATTTGAAGCTCTGCATCACTAGCAGTATTTTACAGTTCTAAACTACTAAAAGGAAAAGCCTTTAAAAGGTTTTTTAGGCTCTATTCTTATGTAGATTACGTAAATAGGGGAATTTCTCACAGAAAGAGTATGTATACTGTATACAAGCCGAACGAAGGTTGTTTACATTTCCAAGTCGGGTCATTTCCGCTGAAAGCTTCGCGCTCGACACTGAAGGGATTGTGAAGGGACTGGGTGGATTTCCTCACAGAGTGGATGGAACAAAGGGTCGTCACGCGCGCTGCCTTCACAGCTGCCAGTTGGATGCAATAATCGGCGCTCAGCTGCTCTGTGCCAGTCACTAGTCACCCGCAAGTTTCAACACTTATTAAAAATATATATATATAGGAAAACTGAGTATGCACTTTATTAAATAAATATATCAGTTTCATTCAAAAGTTATGACATGATATGGGGAAAGATGATTACACCTATATCTCTAGTCTTCAAAAGCGTAGATCTAACATTGATTCCATTTTTTAAATTGCTAAATGGCATGATAGATGCACCATCTTTACTGACTCAAGTG
Source organism: Micrasema minimum (assembly GCA_022494985.1). Taxonomy (NCBI): domain Eukaryota; kingdom Metazoa; phylum Arthropoda; class Insecta; order Trichoptera; family Brachycentridae; genus Micrasema; species Micrasema minimum. The sequence continues at coordinate 50,564 of JAGVSP010000952.1, forward strand.
ACTTTTTGTATTCCAGTCCGTAGGTTGAGAAATAATGACGTGCTGTTCCTTAGTCACCACAAAACTAACTATGGTTTTCATGCCCCGTTGTCTCGATTGTGTCGTATTGTAAACTCAAGACGGGATCTGGACTTCTTCGGTGTAAGTCTATCAAGATTTAAGCATTCACTGAAGTAGACCCGATCCTGTCTTAGTGTGTCCACATTTTATTCTAACTGTCTAGCTTCACCAATTTAATGTTCTGTCACCTATTTTTACTGCTTATTTAAAATGGATTTTTTTCCGTAAATAAATAAATATCACCGAGTAAAAATTAAGGACTTTAAAACTCATCACATTCCACTAAGCTACGAAGATTATACACATTTATTAGGAAAGCAGCGTACAGCATTATCTCAGATACAGGTGTTATTATAAAATATTTCTCTTCTCTACTAGGTGGCGTATTTACGCCTATTTAGCGTCTGTATCTGATTATACGGCCTGTATAATCTAAAGAAATAATATTGAGATTTTAGCATCGGTTACCATATTTGATCGAAGTGGGTTACAGTAAAGTTTCTGTACATAGTTAGCTGCGATTAATGATCGTAGATGGTTTGATTAAATTTAGTTCCCAGTTTAATACCGTATCGCTAAGAGTTTGAAAGTAAAGGAGTTGGATATTGTATAATAGTACAACAAAAGAATGGAGTGGTTGAGTTCGCGAGCGTCGCGGGGGATTTGGGAATTTTTCTTAACAGAAAACTAATACCGTCCATTGTAAGACATTTTATTAGAAAAGTTTTCAAACAATTTAGGTTTGTCCAAGTGGAGGCAGCTAAAAAAAAATCGCGGACCAAAACTGGATTTCACTCAAGATAAGTTTGCATTCACTTACTATTGACGTATTAACAAAAAAAGAAGAGTCTGAAAGGGAATATGGATGTCTAGGTGTTTACAGAACTTATGACCTGTCCGGACTTGGTTAAATAGTCACTTGATGTATCTACTGTCATCCGGCGAAGGCGTTTCGGCTGGCTAGGCCATATACTACGCAGAGAGCCTTAACCATGCTTGCCTATTTTACAAGGCATCAGGTTCTCGGCGTCCTGGTCGACCACTGTTGACAATTCGTCGGCAGTTTACGTCAGAGCTGCGGGACGTGGACTTGACTTGGGAGGATGCACGGTAGCTAGCGGCCGATCGCTTGGCCTGGAGGCAGTTTGTGGATTCCATCTGCTCCACATAGGGAGCGGATATGGTATGATGATGATGTATCACATTATAGTATTTTGTAAACATATCTGCCAATTATCAGGACAGGTATATATACGGTGAAATGGCGCGATGCTTCACATGCGAAATCTCTGTCATCTTCGCATAAAAATATGTGTATGTATACAAGCGTCGCGCCATTCTACTGTAAGATGATGTCTATTGGATAAGTTTTCGATTGAAATGTCGATTTCCACAATAACGCTTCACGCTTGGCGATCAATAAGTGGCACATTTCGCAAAAAATGGTTTTCAAATCTCTTTGTAAAGTACTAGTTTCTTCCCAAAATTAGCGTCCCAAGATTTGAAAAGTTTTCATAGTGAACATCACCTTTTCAGTATGTCGTTAAGCCAGTAGAAGAAACCAATATGACGCATGACAGTGTAGAATATTACAGTTTAAATTAAAATCAACGTAAATATTACTGTAGAAAAACGATGTAAGTAGAGTTGGGAAAACAGTTTTGTTATGTAAAGTAAGTTGGCCTCTCTCGTCCTTGCGGCGTCCTCAGGTATAGGGCGGCCCGCAGTGTTAACGCCTTCTAGACTCCCCTAGGGCCAGTTATTGTTTGTACACCGGAGGTTTTTATGCGCACTTTAAACGGGGCAGAAAACTGTACAGTCTGACAAAAGACACGCTTAATATGTGTATTTTTTAAGCACGATCGTAAGTTATTATCGTATGTTTGCACAAAGGAAATTGTTAATATAGCTGATAATGTAAATATGTTATATGTTTTTTACGTTTTTCAAAGCATTCAATATACCAACATCTACTTTAACGTTTACATAAAAAACATTAATTGGGTTCTTCCCGATTTTTTGTTTTTTTTTTCTAATATCAAGGGAATTTTTTTGAAATTTTTACGATGTCATATGAATTTTTTAGCGCGGTTTGAAATAGCGCTTTTTCAAATCGCTCGCAAAATCCTTCATTTGGCGCGCATGCGGTGTGACGTCACAGCAATATAGGCGCTCACTTCGTAATGAATTTCACGCCTTTCTCGGTGGACAGGTATGACGTCATAAGCCAATAACAGGCGCTAAAAATCATTCGTTTTTGTGTGTTTTTAAAACATAAATTTATAAATAAAAACAAAATTTTTGATCATTGTGTTTTATATCGTTGGAATTGTAAAAATATACTTAGAGCGTTTTCAAGGATATTCATGCTATCGGGAAGAACCCTGTTGTCAGGTCAGCCAATCGCCGCGCAGAACATTCAATATTCCACAGTGTTTTCGCTTTATACGGGACAGTTTTGAAAACTGCACAAGAAACTGTACAGTTTTCTGTCCCGTGTAAAGGGCGCTTTAAACCTTTTCTCTAGAAATCTCCAAGTAATAATAATATATGAGTAATGTACTTACTATGTACACTTAGTTACTGGCTCTCTAGATTCTAGATTATTTGAGGTAGTGGATTCATCAAAAAAGAAAATTAGGCGGGATATAATAATATGTCCTATTCTATCTCGTCCTCCTCGTAGCACAGTGGTAGCGCATTTGGCTACCGTGCATGAGGTCGCAGGTTCGATTTTCATATTAATGTTTCATGTGTGATACCTTAGACTGGTGCGTATGACTGATCATCTTACCTTCATGTAATAAAATGATCAATATACACTGCACTTGATGTACCGATGCAGTGCCCTATGCACCATTGGGTGCTGATAAGGGAAAGTAATAGTAGTATTCTCAACATTATACATTATTAATATAATGTTAAAAAAACATTATAGGGTATTGACTACTTTTTGTGCCTCTCGTGAGCATGAATATCTGTGAATTCTCAAGTTACAAACGGTTTAAACATAGTTAACAACCCTTATTTGGCCATATATAAATTTTTCCGTTACAAATAAACTTGTATGAAAATAAAATTTAATTTTCATTTCAATTCCGAATTACCTACATATGTTTGACAACCTCCTTTCTTTGTTTCGTTCGGTTGTAGTGAATTACTGAACATTTTGGGATCAATATTGAAAACAAAACATTGACATTTCGACAATAAAATCTCTGTTCCAATCCACATAGTGCTGACGTCACGGCTAGGGGATAGGCGGGGTGGGGGAGGGGAGATAACGTACTTAAAGAGACTTTTCCAGGTACACTGGTAACTGGTAACTGGTAACTGGTACATACTCCCGGCAGACCTAGTACAAGTGAGCGGATGGGAGTTTCATTTTCATAAAATCTGGTCAAACTTTTCAATACAACATATATATCACTTATGACAATGCTCATACATTTATTATTGATTATTATGTATGGTCTGTTAAATATAGCTTGATTCGAATGACTGCTGTCAAACTGTAAACTGTTTTTTAAACGGCTTTAATGCTGTTTTTAAATAATGGTACCCTGGTGCCAACCTTAATGTATGGAAGCGAAGCATGGAGTTGGAAAAAGGGACGAAAGTAGATTGAATACTGTTGAAATGCGATCTCTAAGGGGAATATGTAGGAAAACCATGTATGACAGGTGCCCTAATGTTGAAATTAGAGCAGAATGCAATGGTGAAAGTAACGTTATGAGAAGTGAGAATGATTTTATACGTATAATACGTAAAAGATTGCGAAATAGTTCATAAATTCTAGCTGATTAAATTTACTTAAAAGATTTCATTACAGGTATTTTATATGTACTGAAATTTTATTTTCGAGAGAAAAGGAAAATATACAGGAAGTGTACACATTCTGGGAAGGATCTAAACAAAAAGATAATCCGGAGGAAATCAAAAGCTAGCATAATCCTCGGATAAAGTTATTAAGGAGGACGTTAGCCTTCGGAGAAATATTCTGCTTTGCAGATTTAAGGTTTACTCACAAATACAAACAAAACTGACGATTCGATTAAAGATAATGGAATTTAAATTGGAGCCAAAGTAGGTATTAAAATATTTACAGTAAAGAATTGTGGGATGGGCAGGAAATTATAAAAATATAATTAAACGAACTTCTCTTTCGAATATTTTATTTATTAGAATTAAGCTATATTTTGATAACGTTTTTATTAGATTAGACCGTTGTGTGCTTTTATTTCAAATGTGTATTTTATTTACGGAAAAACAACAGTTTTAATTAGTACATGAAGATAATTGTATATTTATGTATTAATCCAATTATAGTTTTTCACAAATACGAAATGAATGTTAAGTAATACAGCTTTTAGGAAATGAAAAATTAGAAAGAAAGAAAAACATAAGAAAAAAAGAGATGCACTGCAGGGAAATATTCCTACGCTTGGTTAGTGAAGATTGTGGAAAGAAGAAGATTCTTCGTATGAGTCAAAGGTAATCCATTAAGGAATCTATTTTGAATTGGTTTATGCGTATTAGAAGTATCGCCAATAAAATCGTAGAATAAACTTGTCAATACGGTTAAATTTCCTCTAAAATAATAATTACCCTGAATAAATACATAAAAATATACGACTTCAGTAAGCAAAAGATTTCCCTCACAAAACATCAGAAACACAATTGACGGAGTGAAACATTTTCGTGAAAGTAATTGAAGAGAGAACGAAAAAAATTGCGAGCGTTAGAGTAAATAAAGTCAAAACGAAGCCGGAAATGTGAAAATTCTGTGTGTAAACGTAATAAATTAGCCAATACATCATGCGAAGATTCTCTACAGAACAATACGTTATTTACCGAATAAATGAAATCCCGCGAACCAGCTACTTACGTTTTTACAACGAAATTGAATAATGGAAGGAAAATGAGTTATCTAACAAGGGCTTTTAGCTTTTTACTCTACGCCTTCTTTTCTCGGTCGTTGCTTTGTTATTTTACGAATTTCGAAAGCGGCCAACTACCTCAGATACCTTATGTTAAAATCAAAAAACGATTTTTTTGGTTCTACGTGATTTTATTATTTGATAATCCACAGTTTGATAATGCCCTTACAAGGCGAAACAATTGTCACTAACTCGATAATAAAATCACGTAGAACCAAAAAAATCGTTTTTTGATTTGAACATAAGATATCATGGAGTTCTACAAAATAAATGCCATATCAATCAATACCTCAGATACTATCGGCTATAATATTTCTCTAGCATACAGCACCTTGACTCGGCTAAGCGGAGCGGATGTCACCGAAGAACCAGTTGTGAATTCACTCTTATCTTTGGCAATCCGCGTAGCATACATTCCAGCGCAAAAAAATTGGGGAGCGTGCTTTTGCGGTTGCGGGACCTATGGCTTGGAACGCTTTCGCGCTAGAAATGCGCGACTGTGAGAATGAAGTGATGTTTCGGAAGAAACTTAAGACCCATTTGATCTCTGAATCTTTTGATTAATGTATTTTAACCACTTCAACATTTTTAGTTGGCGACTTATAACTTAATTTTAAATTATTATTATACAAAGCCCTGATGAAGGAGTAGTGTCTCCGGAACCGGTTGGCGTGTTAAAAAATAAAAAAGCAGTTTAAAACAAAAGTTGTTTAATTTCATAATTATGGAAAACTACAAAGTGAGTGCTACAAACATTGAGTTAATGTATTTTCTATTTACAGAATGAGTTTTTTATTTCACGTAAATTTTCAAAACCATAACATATTTAAATTTAAATTCAACTAAGGTTCTAAGCCGCCGCCAAAAATAGATAATACAAATGAATATTTTTGACAGCCAGCCCTTCGGCAATGTTGTAATAAAAATCTTTTTAACGAAATGCAAATTAAATTATTAATTTCAAAGAAATGACGTAAAATGATAAAAAGTTTTAGATTAAATGAAACTCGATATTACACAGAAATATATCATTAGTGGCGCGCTTTGTTCTCCTTTTGTATTAAATGAGTGCAATGTAGATTGCTACTTTACTGGGCAAAAAAGATTTCCAATAATGAGAATGTTACTATGAAGCGCACACCGAATCTAGGCGTTTTGTAAAGCTCTCCTGAGAATCCAGTATTCAGCCTTACCAGCCTACCTCTACCGAACGGAACGTGATCGTTCATTTACGGTAATTGGAAATTTTGTCACATAAATTCGAAGCAGACTAAGCGATAACTATTTTCCTAATTAAAAAACCTTACAGTTAATTTGAATTTTGTTATTAATAATTCCTTTACATTCAAAATATTTTATTATTAACTTCTTATACGAATATTGCATTTTATAAAATAAAACTGTACCTATTTTTTTTAGTGTGAATAATAAGGAATTACTTTGATTTGAAATAAAACTGAATGTTTTTAATTCTGAATCCCGATTTTATTAAAAACTTTTAAACTGTAACAATTTGTAGGAAAAACTTATAAAATCTCGATTCCCAGGAATACTCGGGAATAGCAAAATTTTATTGAATCTCGAAACCTTAGCGTGACAGCGTTGGAAAGATCGAGCGAGAAAAATATTGATTTGAAAACATTTTTACATGATTAAATCATACTTAACCGTTGATTTTTATAATTTGACATCTCAACAGAGACGAGAAACTTGGAAGGGAATATGGATATCTAGGCGTTTACAGGGCTTATGCCTGTCATTGGCTGGGTTAAGTGGCCACTTGATGTATTACAACATTCCCCATTTCACCTAGTATTTGATATCCATATCTGCCAATATACAGTAAAATGGCGCGATGCTTCACATGTGAACTCTCTGTCATCCATTGAGAAAATTGCTAAGCATTTTAGCAGAAACCTTTATGATTGCAAGTGAGATTCTTACCGAATTATATCACCTACTAGGAAGCATCACGCCATTTTACTGTATATTGGCAGATATGGATATCAAATACTAGGTGAAATGGGGAATGTTGTAATACATCAAGTGGCCACTTAACCCAGCCAATGACAGGTCATAAGCCCTGTAAACGCCTAGATATCCATATTCCCTTCCAAGTTTCTCGTCTCTGTTGAGATGTCAAATTGTAATTATTAGCCCGTAATGGGTGAAATCCAGTTTTTGTCTACAAGTATTTGGACACACTCAAAAATGTTGTTGATTTTTATGTTTATTATTCTGAAATTGGTGTGTGATATAATAATAATTAATCATAATATCTACAAATTAATAATATTTTGTAGTACGTAATACGCGTTGTATTGGAATAACATTCGCGGATCTACATAATACAAGTGAAGGAAGAACGTCTCGGATTGTTGTTAACAACGCCAACGCTGTTCATAAAGGAAAACAAGCGATTTGAAACGTACAAGTTACGAGCATGAACGGGAACCCAACAGGCAACAGGCTATTGGGGAGGGGAATGGGGAATATATTCGGAAACACCGAACAATGGGAATGTTCCGTAAGCAATAAATGTTTCGCGTGTTTTTTAGCATTTTGTGAATAGCGTTTTATATCTTCTCCCCTTTCTACGTCGCGCCGGGCTTCTCCCCCACCCCCCGAGAGCCTCGTGACCGACGGGGAGGGCGCCTAGTGAGCGAAATCACAGAAACCTTCGCGGACATTCGTAATCGAGGAGTTGTGATCAAATTTGTGGCATTTCCTATTGGCCAAATCGAAGCAAGTGATGCTAATAATCGGTCACAAGTATCGAATGTTTCGATACGATGAAAGTAAATAAATATAATATTATGACGACTGGAAACAGTAATTACTAAATTTACAGGGCTGTAAACGCCTAGATAACCCACATTCGTTTCCAGAGTTTCTCTGTCTCTGTTGAGATATCAATAATATCTGATATCAGCCCAGCATGGGTATAATCCAGTAATTTGTCTACAAGTATTTGTATTCGTTCAAAATGTTGTTGTTAAAAATATTTACTGGTGAAAATTAAAAAGCAAATAAAAATTGGAGAGACATCTTCAGGCGTCTTCTAGTAAGTAATCAAGTTCGGATGAACCCTACCTACACCAATAAAGTTAGGTTGCCAAAAAATGCTTGTCTATCTTCTCAACAGATGTCACTATAGGAAAAATATATAAAATATTAAAAATCTGTAGAAAACACAACTCGCATGTGGATTCTTCTGTACAAACTCAACATATATACAAGTTTCAAAAAAATTTCATACATGGTTGTCAGATGATGGGCGGAATGGGGAATGTTGTAATACATCAAGTGGCCACTTAACCCAGCCAATGACAGGTCATAATAAGCCCTGTAAACGCCTAGATAACCCACATTCGTTTCCAGAGTTTCTCTGTCTCTGTTGAGATATCAATAATACTAAATTTATTGTTTACTGGCATTTTGCGGAGATTCTAATCCGAGCTGCACACGTTTTAATTGAGAGGATAGTAAACGTTGGACCCTGAAAGTTTTCTTAGAAAGAAAATTAATTTAACAAATAATGGTTAAACCAGTAATTTATTTTAAAGTAATAATTGAAAAATGTCGTTACTCTTGTTACTGTTTCTTGGTAGAAATCAGTAAAAATGACAAGTTTTTACTGTCTTCAGAACCGGGTATACTCGTATGTGGTCATTTCGATGACTGGTTATGAAGTATTTCATTACCGATAATTCGCATCGCTTGTCAAAGCACTTCTCGGGCGGGATTTCTAGATGGATTGCTCGGGCGAGATTTTCTCTATTGAATCTCGGGAGCTCATTGTCGTATTAATTTCATCCACATTATAAGGGAGCGTAATTACCCCAGAAGGTTCGGGAATAGCTGAAAGGGGAAATAGGAAAATTACCCGATTGACGGGCCCCGAGGTTCGAGATTCGGGAAGTGAAATAGCAGAGGCGCTATCGGATCTAAATGCTGGGTAATTGATTAATCCTCCTCCCCAGCACGCGCATAGTTAGCGAAATGTTGCAAATAAAGTATATATAAGATAACCGAAATAACAATAACATAAATTAGACACATACCAAAATTAAAGTACCTCTCTTGGTTGCTTATTCTTTATTTCTTATTTCTTTAAAAAAATCTTATAAAACATACATGTATTATATTCCCAGGAGTTATAAAAACTCATTTTGGGACCGGTATTATTCACATTTTTATTTACATATTGCACAATCAAAAAGGCGAATAAGAAAGACGATTCAAAATTAACACATTCAATCTTAATCCTAAACGTCATATCTATCATTGAAAAACATATTTAAATACAGATCTTTAAGGGCTCTACTATGTATTGCTTTATTTATTTTTATCTCATGGGGTAGATTTTGACTGGGTAATTTATTTTTATTATTATTTAGGAATATAATTGAAGTTCGTAAGTGAGCAGTTATTGTGCATGTTTTCCAAATGGAATATGAAGCTACAAAAATACAGAAGTTTTCGTGGTGGAAATTCGGTTAGGTTTATGTCGACCATATCAAGTAACTCATAGTAATTGTAATTCCGGCCCAGGCAAACTTGCTAATGTGGGTAATTAATTATTAGCATAAAAATTTGAGTTGAACCAAAAATTTAATTACATCCGCACGACAAAATGTAACGAAATGTACCACAAGGTTAAAATCAAATAATGGTCACATTTGTATGTAAATGCCAATTAGTTCACTGCTGATTGAAATTCCACACATTCCGGATAGACAGAACAATTGCGTTCATTCTGTAGAACGTTAATTTCTCGGGGGCTTGACCCGAGGTCGGGGCTCTCTCCCAGGGCGGGGGCGGTAGGGTGCAGGGAGTGCAGGGTACCCACCCCCACCCCCACACCGCACATACTGTACGCGGCTCGGCCCAGCCAGACTCTCACAACTCCTACGCAATCATTCACACACGACGATGCACTTGTAACGTGTTTTCCTTCCAGCCAGGAGCTTGACAGGCTGTACAGATCGTGCTATTTTCATCGCGAGACATTTTTCCGCGCGTTGAATTTTGCCCGGAATTTGATACGCGGAAAACGGTGAAAAGGAATACTTCCGATGAAACAAGACAATATTACCCTGTTGGAGAGTTTGAAAGCGCCCGGGGACGTGTCGGCGCTCATCACCCCCACCCTGGTCCTTCGGAACCCCCGAGGGGTGGTGACTTAAAAAATGGCGAAAATTTTCATTTTCATGCATACGCGATCAGTATAAAGCGGCGGTTGAGGAAAGCTTTTTTCGTCCTAAATTATAAATTGTATTCGGAAAGGAAGTTTCAAACCCGTTATAAAATGCCCTTAAATAAATTATGGTTTGAAAATTGTGCGCTGTGTGCTGTGGACTGGGCGGGGAGATCCAGCCCGCTGGCTGTGGCCGCCATTAATATTCATCGCACAACCCCGATAAGGAAAACTTTGCTAAACTAATGACGAAAATGGCCAACTTGAAGATAATGCGAAAATGCTGAAACTGATTGATCGATTTGATACAATTCACTTCTTTTAAATGTCCAAAAATGTACATTATTATCATCAGTGCATATTTTGAATACATTTCTTTCGCTTGGCGTTTATCCAGCGATGTTTCGGAGCCATTTCTCCCCCTTCAAGCGAGTAGGTAATATTCGCGCTACTCTGCAAATTACCGAGCGGAGGATTTTTGTTTTATTTTCCAGCGAAGCCTTAATGAAAGTTTTTTTTAACCATACGCATACATTATCCTGGCGTTGTAATATTCCCCACGGAACGTGCACAGAGGAGGCTCCGTAATAACCGTAAAGCTGGTCGTATTGGCAACATATTACGTGGAATAAGAAAAACGAGTTATTGAATTACATATTGCTAGGTATTCCTTGTGTACTGTACTAAGTAAGGTACGGTATTACTGCGCGTAAGTTAAAAGATAACTTTGTACCTGACAAGCAATAAACTAAATATAAAATACGTACATCGTTTGGTGTTTAATTGCTTCATTCAGTTGAACAACGCCGAAGTAATTATTTTAAGAAGCACAGAATTCCAAGCGGGTAAGAGCGTCGTATGAGCGCAATATTTTATGCGGATAATTCGCCCAAAACAAATAAGGTAATAAGATTTTATTACTCCTGGTAAAATGAGACTTTACATGTGCCTGATGAATTATTATTAAAAGGGTAAAAACCATTATTTGCACTTAAAAAAGAAACACGAGAAAATAAATAAAATAATGATGAAAATAAAGAGAAAATTCGAAAATTACACAATTATTTTTCCTTATTATCTCAAAATCGTTACCAAAGACAATGCCGCGTAGTTCGGAATTAAATAATGAGCTAAAAACACTCCGAGAGCATTGTTAGTGATCAGAATAAGAAGTACACCTTTACTAAGAAGTAACAACGCTAGTTGGTTATGAGGATATGTTGTGTTTAGAGGAGAGGCAGGCGCAGGCGGGTGGATTACGAGTAGAAACTAAACCATGTAATGAATAAGGGAGAATGTACGAAATTTATATAAGGAGCACTCACATTGTACTTAGAATTTTAATTAATTAAATAAATACACACGGATCGTGCCTAATTGAAATTGAAAACCTTCCCTTGATCACTTACTTAAACAAGACTATAATAGACTTGTTAAGAAACCAGCTGAAAAAAAAACCAACAGAAATTGTACTTAAAAATATAGCAAGTTTATTTTACTACTAGGGAGAAGTATTTAGGAAAAAGAAATAACTTTTTTATCTTTTAAAGCCTCGTGGAGTTGGAGAAAAAAACATGTAAATCGGTATTCCAGCGAGAAATGTCGCAATTACGCTTGTAATTTTCCAAAAATATCTAATTGGCGTCAATTCGGTACAGGCAGGGTCGATGGACGTTCGTTCGCGAGGTCAAAGGTTTACTGCAAGAAGTATTTCGTATTATATGAACAAGCAGTGTGTGTAAGAGATACGAGTATGCATCTTGGTAACGTTGGATTAGTTGGCAGGCGGGAGGGGTGGGGGAGGGGAATGGAACCCCATTACTACCCTTCGCCATAAGGATAATCTGGATCAACGGTAATTCGATTACACGCCCAGCTAAGGTTGTTTCGTCACAATTTACATACATCCACATATGGTGAATTCCATGTAAAAGTGGACAAAACCAGGAAAAAAATAAAATAATTTTTTTAAATAAAATTATCTTGTTATGTTTGTTGGGATATTGAAGTTGTTTATCAACTCAACTTTATGGACATTCCTGCCCCCTGGTGAGAGAAAACTGCATTAGAAGAAGCAAGATGGCCACCATCAGTTGAATAGCTTCTGTGAACCTACTTTTGTTTTCAATATTTGTGTTGCGTCAGTTATGTTTATTTTTTGTGTATATAGGTAATTAAAACAATAGAAATGAATAGTGAAATATGATTTTTTTTTAATGTATACTATTTTTACACACTGACATAAAAATTTCAATGTAAAAGTTCATAACTCACAGATTTTTCAGTCTGCATAGACAATCTCAATAAGTAGTATGTCCATTTCATGTTGCATCAGTTACTACAACTTCTTTTTTTTTTTTTTGGCATCAGCAGTGAAACCTCACAATTTTAATTCACTACACATTAATTTATATGCCAGTGCCTCTATAAAATATTTTTTTTAAACTACTTCATAAGCCATTTTTACATTATAATTTATAAGAATTTATTGTTTTTCTTCCAAATGTTGCATCAGTTACCATGGAATTCACCATATGTGTTATATCCGAGTGATCGAACGTTGTCCGCTATGGAGCCCCGGGACATTAGTTCAGGGCAGAGCGGCCTAGCAACTAGCAACTAGCAACCAGAATCCCGACTAGGTCTCAGTAACGACACGACTGGATAAAGCGAATAGTTCCACGACCTCGAGACTACTGTATTCTTAATAACTAAAATGAATTATCACCCTTCCGTTCTATTCCTCGTCATTATAATGACATTGTTTCGTGTGATTACTTCTCAAAGTTGCTTAAGTACGAAAAGATCCACCACTACCGGTGGCCGACCTTGAGAATCAAAGAAATATATAAATAAGGTGATTTTAAAAATATATCTTTCACGTTAACTTTAAACGTATTTTTCTTATGTGATCACAGAAATTCGTAGGTATCGCTGTAGTAACTCCGGTATCTAAGGGTATAAGGCAAATATGATTTAGGAAGATAAATAATAATAATTTAAATAAAAATAATATTTATCACCCGGACAATTTAAAACACTTCCTAATTCCATCAAGTTTCGTGGAAAGTTTTCACTGGCTATGGCGGTTTCTGGTTACGAACTACGAGTACGTAGGTGTCTATACCGGTATATTGTAAATCCAGACGTGAATTGAAATTCTGAAATCTGAAAAATCGGCTTTTGTGGAGATTTTTCGAGAAATTTAAGCGTAATACGACGAACAATAACGGAAATTACAGCATAGTTCGGCGTATCAATGTTGGAGTAAAAGAATTTTTCAAATCGACGCATAATTCAATAGTAGATCAAAATAAATTCGCAGAAAATTTACCTATTAATTTCCTAAAATATTTTTTAAAAAACGTGGAGGGGGCAACAAGCAGGGACCACGACCCACGACACAGACGCGCAACGCATTGGGATTGATTGAAATAATCATGTCGATGTTTGAGAATAAGACGAATACACTTTAACTTAGAAGATTACCCGTAATATTCTGGAGCCACCCTTGTAGTACCTACATAGGTAACCTGTTGGGTAGAGGGTAGATACAAAGGTAGGTATGTAGTGGGAACCAACTGAACAAGTTCACTTGGAATATCATTTTATTAAGGTTTTGGATACCTTTTTAATTTAGAATTTGTGTATTTGGGAAGTATGTTTCAAGAGACAAAAATGTGGATAAGGACATTGAGAGAAGGGTTAGTGCCGAAAACAGAGTTAATGGTGCCTTAAAATCGATAGTGGCAAATAAGCACTTATCGAAAGAAGCAAAATTGGCAGTACACAACGGAGTTCTGGTACCAACCCTTATGTACGGTAGTGAAGCGTGGTGTTGGAAAAAGAAGGATGAAAGTAGACTGAATGCTGTTTAAAAATGCGATCTCTCGGGCGAATGTGTGGTAAGACTATGTATGATAGGTGTACAAATGTCGAAATTAGAGCACGGTGCAAGGCTTATAAGCATTATCGATAAAATTAAGAAAAGGCTCTTACGATGATTGGGTCATGTGGAGCGAATGAGTCATGAAAAAACGGCTAAAAGAAGTTTAAATGCAAGTGTGCCTGGATGTAGAAGCCGAGGGAGGCCGAGAAAGACACGGCATGACCGAGTACTTGAAAGTGGACTTGTGAAAAGTCGGAATAATCGACGTGCGTGCATGAGAAGATGTATGAATGTGGAGGAAGCAATGGAAGTGTGTCAGGACAGAGTGTAGATTTGTGTGGCGTTCTATCCTATCTGCCTACCCCTTCGGGGAAATGGCATGATGGTTAGTTAGGATACCTACATCGACACGTTCAGTTTGTTCATTAGTAATGTGGCGTTAAAAATGAACACACTTTATATTTTCAGAAACGGAAAATTTGTTGATGAAAACATTATATCATATTATTTACAATTCCCTTCAGTACCTACCCCAAAAAAATCCTACAACTAAATTGAATCACATGTTGTTTCACTGAGGTCAAATGTATTGTACTACCCTCGCACATATAAAATATAAATGTATTCATACAGCATACAGTACCTACTCAAAATATGATTAAAAATACATTTTACGTAAATTGAGTCGATTTAACATTAAACCATATTTATTTTTATAAGTGATATTGCAGATAATATGTTATTTTAGCGCAGGGATAACGAACCAGAAACACGAACGCAAAATGGTGCAAATAATGATTTTTAGCACAGAATAGGGAATCGATCTTCTGTGTATATTAGTATGCAGGACGCAAGGTCAAATAAGTTAAATATTATAATATTTATGTCATTTAAGGTTAGACACATACAAGTCACAACATGAAGAATAATATATATGGCAAAAAAAAAAACAGAAAAAAATATATATGATTAATTTGATTTAATTTCAGCCAACTAGTTAATTTTAATTTATAAAGTGAGTGGTTTTAATATGAATAGTGAAATAATAGTTTGTTCGTAAGTTCGCAGTTCATAATGGAGTTCTGGTACCAACCCTTATGTATGGAAGCGAAGTATGGAGTTGGAAAAAAGAAAAGATGAAAGTAGATTGAATGCAGTTGAAATGCGATCAGTGTGGTTGGTGAATGTGTGGTTTAAACTACGTATGTATGATAGGTGCACTAATGTTGAAATTAGAGCAGAATGCAAGGCTGAGATAAGCATTATCGAAAAAAAATAAGAAAGGTCTTTTACGATGGTTCGGTCATGTAGAGCGAATGGAGGATGAAAGAACGGCTGAAAAAATATATGATGCGACTGTGCCTGGATGTAGAAGTCGAGGAAGGCCGAGAAAGACACGGCATGATCGAGTAAAACAAGTGCTTGAAACTGGGCATGTAAGAAGTCGGAATAATCGACGTGCATGCATGAGAAGATGTATGAATGTGGAGGAAGCAAGAGAAGTATGCTAGGACAGAGTGGTGCGGCGTTCTATCCTCTCTGCCTACCCCTACGGGGAAATGGCGTGATGGTTAGTTAGTTAAATAAGTAAAATGTGTTTTATTTCATAATTGTTACATATACACTTGGTTCGTTAGGGTTGACACTTTCAGAAAAAGGTTCACCGTCCCTGTTCCAGTAGTTACACAGATTTGCCCGAGGGAATCGCAAAAACATTTTACATTATATTCACAATTTACCGGAGAAATACGCTTATTTACTGTAGGTACATGTTATCATACATTTAGCAGAACTTCACGTTCACAAACCAAACGTCTTTATTATGCCGAGTAAAGTAGATCCCTATTATTCTGCGATTAATATTCATACTGAGAGACTACCAAAACGGAATCATGGCGGTGAAATAATATTAATTAATCAAATAAATAGGAAATTATTAACTATTTAAAAGAACAAACTTTGTTTTAACTACTTTTTTATTATTAATCTAACTCCCGATGGTTTTCAAGGCAACACGTGTCTCTTTTTAAGGGTACAAGAATATTTATTTATTTTTTATTAAACTTTATTTTATTTTATTAGGTGTCCAGAATGGATGACCGACCATGCATAAGGGGATCCAATTATTATTATTGTAAAATGAGTTTCGCAAGGATAATTAAATACCTACACAAAAATAACTCATATTTTAAACACATAAATGAAGTAATATTATTTTTTCGTTAAAAAGACTCATCGGATCCTCTCTGTACCTAGGATTTCAAACTATTTCTTTTATTTTTTTTGGAAAATTGTGGTTAATGCGTATATATTTTTTGAGATGAAACATTTATTCGAAATAAATATTTAGGTGTAACTAACACTGCCAACAACTTGCCGTGCTTTTTATGAGACTAGTCTATTGCTAAATCCATAGATATGACAAGATGTAGAAAAAGAGTCGAAGAGAGAAATTTATACAGTAGGTTCAGATAGGTTGGGTTTATAAAAATAATATAAATCAAATGGCTATTTAAAAGCAATATTCTTTATATAATAGGTTATGAAAAGTTTATACAGTAGGTTAATGATAGGTTTAGGTTAAATAAAATAATAGTTATGAAATTTATACAGTAGGTTAGTGATAGGTTAGGTTAAATAAAAAAAATAATTTATGAAATTTATACAGTAGGTTAATGATAAGTTAGGTTAAATAAAAAAATAGGTTATGAAATTTATACAGTAGGTTAATGATAGGTAAGGTTAAATAAAATAATAGGTTATGAAATTTTATACAGTAGGTTAATGATAGGTTAGGTTAAATAAAATAATAGGTTATGAAATTTATACAGTAGGTTAATGATAGGTTAGGTTAAATAAAATAATAGGTTATGAAATTTATGCAGTAGGTTAATGATAGGTTAGGTTAAATAAAAAAATAGGTTATGAAATTTATACAGTAGGTTTATGATAGTTAGGTTTAAATATTATAATTAACAGCCAAATAGAACTTTTTAAAAACGAAATTTGTGAAGGCGTAACCAAATGAAGGCGTGTCCAACCAAATCACAGCTTACACCTACACACCTACACATTCTACAATCCATAGAGTAAAAAATATTTTGAAATTTTGACAGCTGCACGGCAAGTTGTTAAGTTACCCCAATATTTAAGTTTCCACAATATCGATACACCTAAACAAGTATACCTAACATAAACAACTTTAGACTAGTCGAAAATAAATGTCATGATTTTCACATTTCGGTATTCGAATATAGCTACCCAGATTCTAGAACCCAAATTGAAAATTTGAAATAGAATTTGTCTGTATTTTGAAAAACCTTCTCGCGGTACTAATTTTTAAGGCAGGCAACTAAACAATAAACTGCATCGCCTATTGTTACAGGGATAATCCCGCCACGGGCCCTGACCTGACGCACGCTGGCGGGCGGGCGGGGGGCGCCGCACGCAGCGCCCGCGCCCGGGAAGTAGGGCGCCGAAATAGGGCGCCGGGACGCCCCTGACCCGCGCCGCGCCGCCCTCGGGATCCGCCCCCGGTGGGCCGGGCGCCGGATCAGCGGCCCGGAACCAGAGGACTAGGGGGTTTACGGGGAATCCGATTATGACAATTGATGTAAAGATAATTCAATCAAGGATTGTTTTAGAAGGGAAAATTGAACACTTAAGGCACTAACAGGTAATTAAAAACGTAAGAATAAAGATTTAATGAAATTGTTTTTTACTCAACAATATCTTTTGTATAGACAGAAGGGGGTATCCGGGCGAAACGGAATAATTGTAGACAAAATAATATAAAATTAGTTTTTGGGAGGTACGATTCGCGAATAGTGTCAAATATTGGCTGACAATATTTCGACGGTCCCAACGTATACTGTCGAATCTGAAAAAGGCGATTTCGTTTTATTGTTTTTATAGTTTTTTTTTCAGATTCGAACAGTATACGTTGGGACCGTCGATTCACAAACCAATGCGCGATGTATTGTAATGACAATGAGGGAATCCACTTTTTTCTAAAGTATTTTTTTTCTATAAACGT
This sequence comes from Micrasema minimum, assembly GCA_022494985.1. Lineage (NCBI taxonomy): Eukaryota > Metazoa > Arthropoda > Insecta > Trichoptera > Brachycentridae > Micrasema > Micrasema minimum. Next base: position 68,689 of record JAGVSP010000952.1, read on the forward strand.
ACTATTTAACTAATGGGACAGTTTTAACACTTATAAATGAATAATGATGATTTTTAAAGTAGCATACATTTTCAAATACCGCGCCAAATACTACTATTGTATACGTTTGCAGGGGAGTGACGTCATAAAACGGGCGGCTACACATTGGCACGGAACCGCGATGTATATCAAAACTGTCAAAAATAATTCAAACGATTTCTCCACCAACTGTCACTTAAACTGGTACAGCTGTTCTGGAAACAATGGCGGAGGCTAAACAAACGAAAAGATAACACTACACTTAGATACAAGAAGTGACGTCATTTGTTTAAGATTTTTGAAAATTAATGCTATTTTCAACATTTTATTAATTTTGAGATATTAATCCCTGGTCAAATAAAAATTCGCGTTTACACGAAAGCAAAGTGTAGCTGTGGATTTGCCTCTCTCGAAATTAGAATGGTCATTTAGGGGGGAAACACTATTTGGCTGCCCGAGATATACAAAGAACAAAGGTTAATGTCTGGTAATAACTGTTAATTGCTAATGGGTTAGAAGAGCTTGAGGCGTGGGTAGGAATCTGAAAGGGTTGAGCCCCACTCCCTCCTTGCCCGACCGTGGGGCGGGACAGCCATCCACAGACATTTTACCAGAGAGAGTGCGGAAAGTGTTGCATATTGGCTGTACATGTTAGGTCTTTATACTTCAAGTATAAGTTGTCGACAAAAGAGCACTTTCGGTATGTACAGTACCTACACTGATGTTGTACTGCGGGAAACTAAGTATGCAGCAAGACAAAGTAAACGCTTTTCTTGTAAGGGTTGGTGCAACAATTTTTGTAGTATAGGTTAGACTCAAAGTTGTAATTTTATCATTAACATACAAAAGTGCCTTGGTTCTGACGGATAAAGCGCAATGTTGATAAAAGTGCCGTTCGCCGACTTCATAACTATTAGCAGTCCTTAACATATGAAATTGGCGTTTTGTTATGGAGGAACATACAGTTGTTTTTTTTTTTTAAATATACATATATTAAAATTTAATCAAAGTATGTACCATTGCTATCTATGCACTTTTGCCTCTTCTAATTTGTAATATTATATTTTTATAAATCAACTTTATGTTCCCCATACAAAACGCCAATTTCATATGTAAGGACCTAATTAAAGCTTTTTCCCCTTCCCAATTTGCTTCAAGTGGATTAAAACAGTTTTATCACTAACACCGCAGCCTGCAGCTAACTCGGACGTGGTTTGCGATGGATCCGCTTCCACAATGGCCTTCAATTCTTCATTATCAACTTTGGTCTCCGGCCGTCCACGGGGCTTGTTCTGCAGGTCGAAATTTCCAGAACGAAAACGTTGGAACCAAAAACGCACTGTGTTTTCTTTTGCGGCACCGTCGCCATACACATCACTAATCCTTCGAGCCGTTTCTGCAGCACTGGTGCCACGGTGGAACTCGTACTCGTAAATAACGCGATATTTCAAGTTTTCCATTTTTTGTAAACTGAGTGACGCAAAGAAAAAAAACAATTGAGGAAAAAACAAATGAATTATAATTTTCAAAACACAAATACTTGAGTAAATAGCTGTATAAATTTGAATTTGGAATTCCTAACCAAAGAGAAGATATTTGAGATCAAAGTTGCCAGTACGGCAAAACGCCAATTTCATATGTAAGGACCTAATATAAATAAGTCTTAGTTTCAGATATTATTGATATCCCAACAGAGACAGAGAAACTCTGGAAACGAATGTGGATTATCTAGGCGTTTACAGGGCTTATTACCTGTCATCGGCTGGGTTAAGTGGCCACTTTTGTTTCCAGAGTTTCTCTATCGCTGTTGGGATATCAATAATATCTGATATTAGCCCAGATTGGGTATTTTTCCATCCAGTATTTTGTCTACAAGTATTTGTAGACATTCAAAATGTTGTTAAAATTTTATTTTTTTTAAATTGTTAAAAAATTATTTTTCACGGAAGTATAGGTACCTCAAAAATTAGCTGGGAATAATACGCATCATTCATAACAAGTTATTATTGAATAAGTGACATAGGGATGGAAGTTGAGAAAGATACATACAAATATAATGATAGAAAAACAATAGTGTTCTTGTCCTGAAAAGAATTGACGCCCCTCCATTGAGACCCTGACCGCGGATGCACGGGTGGATGTCTGGGATGGGGGGCCTGGCAAGGCGGGATACCGGTCTCCACACGGGTGGTTGTAATTACTAATAAATAATGATCGGGGTAGAAACTAACATCCCTACCACTGTTAATTTGGGCCGACTCTGGTTGGTTTGGGTGATGGAAACAATGACAATTATAATACATAAGCCGAGACAGTGGTAGGGGTACGGTACAATGAAAGCATTTGTTCGCGTACATAATCGTAAATTCATCCGTATTTTTATCACACTAACAATCTTAAAATCGCGGTTCAGCTTGTTGAAAAAATCGGTAGAGTTGTGCTGGACTGAAAAAAGACTCAATAGTCTTTAAAGCAGTCTAGGGAAAGGATGGGGCTTTCATTGTTATGACGTGACATAAAAAGGGTACACGAATTGCTTTTCATGATCAAACAGATATTATTCAATTGAGTGATAGTACTCTACATGCGTCGAATATACGAGATACATTTTCAAGCATATTTGAAAAAATGTATTGAAGGAAAATAGGAATATGGGATTTACCTACGAAGCATAAATATAATATAATTTAAAGGGAATATATTTCCGCTACTCCGCTATAAATTTAGCGATTATCCGTCCAACAAATCACGGCGAATATGAAATCCGTACACCAGTGGCTGAATGTCGGACGATGTAAGGACGATTTGTTTATATTGCACCAATAAATAAGCACGATTGTGTGACGAACAATGGAACGTGCAACGTGCGCGTGCGTGACGTGCTCGCGTTTCCTAGTTACGTGCGTTACGTGCTACGTGACGTAATACGAGCTACGTGGCGTGTACAATGTACACGGTAGATATTGAGATAGGCCGCGCAGATTTCACATTCTGGGAATATCGGTAAACAAAATAACAGATCAAATTCAAATTTAATCGTAGACGAAAAACGCACGGCACTATTATAAATATCACAAAGAAAAAAATACAGTTATCATTGAAGCGTACCATTAAATGATTTTGGTACGCGTAATATAATATTACCTACTTTGGGATATTTTAAGTTTTGTTGGTTTCTCTGAAATGCGATCTCTCAGGCGAATGTGTAATAAGATTATGTATGATAGGTGTACAAATGGCGAAATTAGAGCAGAGTGCAAGGCTGAGATAAGCATTATCGACAAAATTAAGAAAGGGCTCTTACGATGGTTTGGTCATGTGGAGCGAATGAGTGATGAAAGAACGGCTGAAAGAAGTTTAAATGCAAGTGTCCTGGATGTAGAAGCCGAGGAAGGCCGAGAAAGACATGGCATGACCAAGTACGTCAAGTACTTAAAGTGGACATGTGAAAAGTCGGAATAATCGGGGTATGTGCATGAGAAGATGTATGAATGTAGAGGAAGCAAAGGAAGTATGTCAGGACAGAGTGGTATGGCGTTCTATCCTCTCTGCCTACCCCTACGGGGAAATGGCGTGACAGTTAGTTAGTTAGTTAGTTGGTTTTAGGTTTGATTTTTTAATATAAAACTATAAAGTAAAGCGTACCAAGTGCATGAAGACATGAAATACTAAATCATTCTGAAAACGAGATTCCGATAATGTAGGCAAACTGTAAACCCTAAACGCATATTTGGGTGGAGGGAGGGGGAGAATGTGTTACTGCGAGGGTATAAAAATTCCTGGAAAACAATAAAGCTGAGGTTATCGAATAAAAAGCAATTTAGGGCTGTAGGGGAACGAAATTGCGGAACATGTTAACAAACAACTTGCTACGGCGAGAAATGTATGGAATAGACATAGAAAACGGAAAAACTGTGAACATTATTTTTTTCATTTATCATTTTCATAATTTAAATTCTGCTTTAAATATACGATTTCACGGCCTTATTATTTTGTGTCAATTTACATTTTTACAGTCGAGATAGGGTTCCACAAAAAAAGTGACCAAATAATAATTAAGGGTTTCATAGACAAAAAAATGAAACAGCTGTTCTAAATCATCGATATTATGTTTATCAAATAATTAAACTGATTTTCAAAAATAGGAATTGTGTTTCTTTCTCCTTCCATGACCGCATGCCCGACTTCAAAAGTCACCGACCGCCACTGATGCATACATAGAATGTCGACCTTTAGCTACTAAAAAACGCCTTGTAATGAAAAAATTGTAAAATGTAAAGAGTTTTTTAGCACTTAAAGTCTTTCTTGTCAAACTATTTTTAATAATTGATGTACCAAGACCAAGCTAGAAAGTTTGAAGCGTTATTGTGGTCCGTCTCGTTCGCTCACTTTTCCCATTCGGAAGGGCGCTAGGAACTGATTAGAATAATTAATCTATAGATCCACACGAAATCTAAATCACTTTCCAAACTGAGAACCACAAAATAAACACGAGACTGAGCTGGTGTTGGGCGATCTTGAGGGCGATTGCTGGCAGAATACATTAGTATTATATCGTCTTCTCTACCACTGGACCAGGCGCTGTAAACTCTAAACTCTAAAGTAAAAGCGTCTAACAAATACTGGTACAGTTCGTATAGATTAATTAGACAAGTTTTTCAGTAGATTTAGGCACGAAGTAAATAATGTAAATAATACTATTTCGTTTTAATTATTTACTAATATTACTCGAGTGAATTTACATTGTGCCAACTTTTAACTGTTTAATATATATATATTATATTTCAGTACGGTAGTTGACTTATGAAAACTGGTATGGTTCTGCGTGAAATATTTGGAGTCGAATGTGCTTTAATATTTTTTTTAATCAGTTTTAATTTATTGATAAAACATAATAAATTACTTCTCATAACAATCTGTTTCATTTTTTATCTATTTGAAATATTTAATTTATTGATGTACAGAGTTTTTGTAAAAACATATAGATTTACAGTAAAAATTTAAAAAAGACAATAAAAAATTGAAAGGTACAGTATTAAACAGAATTTAAATTATGATATTGATAACATGAATAGTAAATGACCACACATTTTTAACATATCTATGTCCTATTCATTTCGATTTGATAAGAAAATAATCCATACCCAAAAAATACATCATTTTTATCGGTTACAAGCCCGCCTGATAGTTTTCTGAAGTATCAAAGGTGCCTCGCATGCCATAATGTACCGTACACTATAATATAAACCGTAACAAAACAGCATAGTCCAATTTCTTAGTCTACGGGTGGAAACTACATTTAATATCTTTATTCGCAAAATTTCAGTAATATCACTTGAGAATTTAAGCTTAAATTATAAACATTGGCAGATTATTCCCCAATGCATCAGAGAGTATACGCGGATTAAAGTAAAATTCCATGAATACTTATTAAAATGCGGGTAATGATTTTGTTCGTTTTATTTATGCATAGTATTACTTTGACTAAATAAATTATATTTATAACATAATTGAAAAAAAAATTTAAAAAAAAAAAAACAATTTCTTTCTCAATTTTCTCGAAATAGTGTATGGGGACAAATAAAAAAAAAATACTACAAAATCGACTGCAAATATGAGTTTTCTAAATGAGTTTGTTACATTGCAGGTCGATTTTTTTAGTGAGGGTGTGTTAATGATCTTGAGAACGCAAAAATATACGAAAATATAAATACAGCTTTTTATAGAGGAAGCTAACTTGACATTTAAGAATCATTTTACCATTTTTCCTAGAAGCAGAACTACTTAAACAAACCTGGGGTAGGTATGCAAAAAAATACATTATTATAAAAAAAGCCATCTTATCTTGTATTCGTAGTGTCGTATGAATTTTAATAAATATTAAATTATTGTAATGCACGAGTAAAGTGGAGTGTAGTGGCCGCGAGGGACTTGTTGCACGGCGAGGCTGGGACGGAGTCACGTAGGTCAGCGCGGAGCACGTGGCGGGCGCGCGGCTCTACCCTCCCCGGAGGCGGGGGAGGGAGCCCTGCACCCCGAGTGCACACAACAGCCGTCCACAGCGAGTCACGCACAGCGCGAGTGACGAGAGAAAGTCGCAAGTCGGAGGGAATCGTAAAAAACGTTACGTATTTTTATTTTCAATGTTTCTTTGGTAAGAAACCTCATGCTTTACTTCTGATTGTTGATTCGACACTTTTTGCAGTGATAATACATCTAGTTAAAGCTCTAAAATTAGTAGGTTTATGTTAATTCCTGAATTCTAAAATTCCTGTAGCCTCAAGGCACAGATAAATATACGACGTATTTTAAAAGGTGCTATTCAACGCGTTAACGCTAACGATTTGAGGCGATCACAATGACATATCTTTTCAATACTGCGATCGCTGAGCCGAGCATCGACGATCTGAGCCGAGCGGAGCCGAACTACGCTTTATATCGCGTCCGTCCTGTCAAACGTCAAATCATCGCGCTTGTCGGGATTTTTTAATATGTCGACTGCTTTTCTCAATATTTGGCTTGCCGAAACGGCTAAATTTATTGAAGGATGATTGAAGATTTGTGCGATATAAGATATTATCTCGGGAAATGGCTCGCGACTAGTATGTTGCTCGTTTAATAATCCCGATCGATAACTTTTAACGCGTGTTTGTGCATCGCCATTAATCAATCCTTGGGTAAGAAAACGTTTTACCGTGTCGGTACTGATCTGTGATCGAGCCAACTGATCTAACACGTAAAACATCTTTTTGACGTCGAGGCTACCTTATTTAACCGCCTTTCATCACAATTTTAAGTATTGTACATTTAATATACATCTAGTGCCTAATATATACGAGCAACTGTATACCTTTCATGGCCGTGCTCCTTTTTAGATGCGAATCCTGGCACCTCACAAAAGCTCAGAATGCTCGCTTGTTGAGCATTGAGAATAAATGTATGAGAAGGATTCTAGGTATTAGTGTGGTTTGACTTCATAAAACCAACGCTGAAGTAAGGGAACGGACGCAGCAACCTCCAATAACTGGAGTCGTGAAGATGCGGCGATGGAATTGGCTTGGGCATGTACTCCGGATGCTTCGGGAGATCCTGAACCCAAGCCGCTTTTTCTTTAATGCCTGCAGGACTCCCGCCGTCCTGGCAGACCGTCGATGACCATCCTAACGGTTGTATTCCGGCGTAGCTGTATGGATGCGGGCCTTCTACGTGGGGTCGGTTTTAGCGAGAGAGCTGGCTGGTGACAGGTTTACTGGAGGGATTCTAGTGATGTCCACATGCTCCAACATAGGAGTCGCGATCGTGGCAAAAGAAGAAGAAGAAGAAGTAATTTAATTATTTTTAATACATTAAAATTAAAATGGAAAATTTAAATCATAAAAATTCCGATTCATCGAGATAATGTCAAGATGTGTCTTTTGTGAATAATTAATCCAGTCAATTTAATTTATCTCTCGGTCGTGTAGTCACAAATTGCCATTATAACTGTTTTACCGAAATATTCAGGAAGGTTTTTCTTGTCTTCTCACGAAACCTTAATCAAAGGGATTCAAAAGTTAAGGTAATGAAGATCGTATTTCTAAGAATATCGACATTAAAGAAATTGAAGAAATATTCTAGCTCATTGTTATCCCACGCGTGTTTTAGAGGACAAATCGAAAGAAGGTCTTCAACGACCATTACAAACTCCATTGCTTTCAGGAGCTCAATCACAGATTACCTATCGACGTATTTAAAAACGTGCTAACTACGTGCTAACGCTAAACATTTTGCGATCACAATGAACATACAGTTCACAGTTACACTACGATTCGCGTTGCCGAGCACCATAGATGAAATAGTAATATCGCGGCTAAACGTCAATACGTCTAAATCAAGAAAGTCAACGCGCGTGTCGAATTGTATTATTATGTCGGACTGCTTTTCTCACTTATTTTTGGCCTTGCCGAACGCCGGCTAAATGCAATACGGCACTTTAGTAAAGATTTTACGGAAGATATGTGCGAAGAAGGTTTTATCTCGGGAAATGGCCTCGCGACTTGATTGCGCTCGTTTACAGCCCAATCCCGATCGATAACTTTTACCGCGTGTTTTCCATTGTGATCGCGAAAACGTTTAAACATCCATGGTAAGGTAAATCGTTATCACGTCGCTTATTACCTGCGTCGATAGTGATCTGTGATCGAGCTACTGGGGGAAGATTGAACATCTTACGATCAGAAATAGGGCGTTCTTCGCTGTAAACGTCTTAAGAAAACTCGCCTCAAATAAGTAGGAAAGCGACTTCGGTGGGATTATTTTTGAGAGGGAATTGACATTCACAATTTCGAGAGGTAATTCTAAATGACGCCGATTTAATTGAATCCCCCGAAATTAAAGGAAATTTTTAAAAAAAACTTCACGGAATGATAAATGCGAGAGCGACAGAAAATAATTATTGAAAAATTAATCAGATAATACGCATTTAAAGAAAATTTTAATTGGATTTTAATAAGAAAGATTTGGAATAACTCTCTATTGTTATGGGTACCTACACGTTTAGGGTTGACATGGCGGAATGGATGGAAAACTAATTGGGGGGTAACACAGCAGATTGGAGATTTTCTCTGGTAAATCTTCGTATTGCGGCCTCGGTCCAGAGATATGGATGTCAAATTTTAGTAGAGTTGTAGGTAATATAGAGTTACGAGGTAATAATTGTTTATGAAAAAATATCACGATTACACCTTCCGCACCCCATTACATTTTAATTCACAAATCATTCTGTCGTTATTTGGAACGCTTTTTATTTGATTAAAATTCCAATTTTGTTCCCAATATTTTAAACTCGCATATCGATAAAGCAATTAGAGAGATGAAAATTTTTATACGATGCAAAAACAATTAAAAAGACTAGAATTAATACAATATTTCGACAGTAAAATGCGATTATTAATTAATTTAGACTGTAGCGTCGTAAAGCGATAATGGATGCGTTCAAACATTGTAAAAATACGATGAAATCGTCCACATATAATGTATGAATTTTGCAAAATCAGAGAAGAACACGAACCAATTTTTTTTATGATTTATGGTCCGTACGAATGTTCAACTTTGCATAATAATGTACTCAGTATTTTATATTTCAATGAATAAACAATAATTATTTTTATAATTCAATTTTTTATAAAATTATGGGTCTGCTTTTCCTGTTTTTGCGCTAATGTACGATCTAGTTTATTTTCATTACAAATAAAATCGGGAATGTAATGTTGATTCGTTTTTTAGCATTATTCTGCATTATTTGAGGTCAAGTCTGGTAAGTCTAAATAACTACTAAAAGTTAAATTATAATTGTAAATCACGACTTGCTCAGAGACATGCACATTTTATTGCCCCCAGTTTAATTAATTCTTTTTTAACTGACAATAAAATGGCATTGTCAAATTTTCCAAATTTTTCATATTTTAAAAAATTAACACAAAGTTGGATACATAGTGTAAAGGGTAGAATCATTCTTACTATAAAACCATAACTATAACATAATCTACGTCATTTTTTATTTTATATATTATAATAATTTCCCTCTTCTTCTTCCGGTATAAAGATACCAATATCTTGTATTCATTCTTTTTTTAACTATCTTGTTTACATTATCTGTTATTTTTCCATTTTTACATGACTTTATTTTTCTCTTTTGCCACGTGCACACTGTTTGACTTTCACAGTATACCCACAAACAGGCTATGCCTTGGTGGGATTTTTTTATATATATATTTTTTTAATGTATATGTGTTTTTAATGTATATCATTTAAAAAAAAAATTTTTTCTTTTGAAAATATTTTTTTTTTTAATTTAAAATTTTTTTTAAAAAAAATACTTGGTACACTACCGCCCGCTTATATTTATTTCGCGCCTTCACTCCGTTACGGGCATCTTCAGAATGGAAATAAATCACCTGAAGATGCCCGTAACAGGGTGAAAGCGCTAACTGGCGAAATAAATATAAGTGGAAGTGTACCAAATATTTTTATTTAACTTTTAAAATGATTAACAAAAAATATAAACAAAATGTTAGGATTTTGTTTTGCTGCTGTGGTGCCTGTGGTTAGATTGTCAGTGAACTTGTATAATCTTATTTTCTCATGAAGTCAGACTACTAAATGGTGAAGGGAGAGGAGAGGTAAGAATAACTAGACAGGTATTATGATGTCAGCACTCCGAAGATTATATGTAATAAATCAAAATTGACGAGAAACACTTTTCCAAATAAATCTCACGATTCCAAGCGATCTCGGTTCATCGGTCCGTCTGACTTTGAAACGAATAAGAATATCAATCGCTTTTTTGTGAAACCTTTTACCGATATTTATTTATTTTACATTTTTCAAAGTAGGATATAAAAATTACTTTTTGACGTCATTTTATAAAAACAAAAAGATTACAAATATACAAAAATATCACAAATTATAATAAAGATTACATACTACTTTCCCTTATCCGCACCCAACGATGCATAGGGCACTGCATTGGTACACCAAATGCGGTGTATCTTGATCATTTTATTACATGAAGGCAAGATGATCAGTCCTACGCTTCAGTACCAGTCCAAGGTATCACACATGAAATATTAATATGAAATTATCATGTAAATAAATATTTCATGTTAACCTCCTACGGGAATCGAACCCGCGACCTCAAGCACGGTAGCCAAATGCGCTACCACTACGCTACGAGGCGGACAAAGATTACATAACAAAACTATAAAAATATACAACATTTTGGGCGTGTTCAAATACTTGTACACAAATCTGGATTTTATCCCAAGACGGGAGCAGGTAATATATTTTTAATTTTATATCCCTACAGAGATGAGGTAGAATTTTTTCCAAATTCAGGAATATGGATATTTCGAGCGCTTGCAAGGCTTATGACCTGTCATTGGCTGGGTTAAGTGGCCACTTTATATAGGTACTACAACATTCCCCATTCCGCTTATTAGCGAATATCCACAGCAGGTAACATTTTAGATTTTGTATATATGCTACGAATCGAGAATCATCCACCAGCGCAGCGAGTTCAAAGCTCCATCCATGCATTAATATTGAAGTTAAGTATTTATTAGCAAATTACTTTATTTTTGTAATTAAGACTCTTCTTTTCCCAGCCAATGACAGGTCATAAGCCCTGTAAACGTTCGAGTATTCACATTCCTGAATTTTGAAAAAAAATCTACGTCATCTCTGTAGGGATATAAAATAAAAAATATAAATTATCACGTCCAAGTGTTTGGATCCTCAAAATACTTATCACCTATCTGATAAAACGCCTTCAAACATAATTCATTTTTAACAATTTGTTTAAATTTATTAATAAATACATAATGTTTGATTGCTTTCTGGAACCCTGTTATACAAGCGTGTACATTGCCCTCTAAACGACTTGCTGACCCTTTGCAGACGCCTTATACTATATGCTTCTATTTCTGGTGTTCCTATCATGCTTGTCGCCATTTCTCGGGAACAAATGCTTGTTTTTATGAACAAACATTGAAAAAAGTTCATCATTTGCTTGAGCATCAAAAATAAAAATTGTTGTATTTTAAAATGTAAAATATTAAAGTTATGGGCGGTAGAAGTATTTAAATAACTAATAATATTAAACAGTTATGTATAGCTTATAAGCTAAAAGAGCATTAGTGATATAGACGTATTTTATACAACATTTTGAATGAATACAAATACTTGTAGACAAAATTACTGGATTATACCCATGCTGGGCTGATATCAGATATTATTGATATCTCAACAGAGACAGAGAAACTCTGGAAACGAATGTGGGTTATCTAGTTAATGACAGGTCATAAGCCCTGTAAACGCCTAGATAATCCACATTCGTTTCCAGAGTTTCTCTGTCTCTGTTGAGATATCAATAATATCTGATATCAGCCCAGCATGGGTATAATCCAGTAATTTTGTCTACAAGTATTTGTATTCATTCAAAATGTTGTTCAAAATATTTACTGGTTAAAATAAAAAGCAAATAAAAATTGGAGAGACATCTCCAGACGTCTTCTAGTAAGTAATCAAGTTCGGATTCGAACCTTACCTACACCAATAAAGTTAGATCGCCCAAAAAAAAATGCTTTAACTATATTCTCAACAGATGTCACTATATAAGGGAAAGAATATTAAAAAATATTTAAAATCTGTCGAAAAAACACAACTCGCAGGTGGATTATTCTGTACAAACTTAGGATATATATACAAGTTTCAAAAATTTGTCATACATGGTTGTCAGATGATGGGCGGAATGGGGAATGTTGTAATACATCAAGTGGCCACTTAACCCAGCCAATGACAGGTCATAAGCCCTGTAAACGCCTAGATAACCCACATTCGTTTCCAGAGTTTCTCTTTCTCTGTTGAGATATCAATAATATCCGTATTTTATACAACTTACGACCTTCAATCTAAATAATATGTAATTGTCTTAGATGCGAGTAGTATTAAAGTACTCGATTACAAATAATATTTCTTACATATAACTACAAAAAACAATGCTATGGAGTTTCAGCAAGTGATTGTTGGCGGCGGCGGAGTAGGAGCGGAATAGTACAAAGTACGTGTATTCAGAGGGATGAACAATTATAATCTTTGTTCTCTGTCAGCACGCTGCGCTCCGTGTACTGAGTACCGTGTGTATAGTGCAGGGGCTGGATGAAGGGTGGACAACAAGTACACAGACTCGTAAATAAAGTCCAAATGGACCAGCAAGCGTAAGTGGAATGACCCAGTTTGGTGGTAATACCAGCACTGGGACACTGGACACCAGACGCACGACGGGAGCGGGAGGCGCCGGACTGACTCTAAATCACTCCATTTCCACACGTGGCATGCGTCAGAGCGAAAACTCCCTGAAAATATTATCAAAGCGACAGAAATCTAAAGTCTGGTTAATTTCCGAAACAACTAACGGCTTTGGCGTATAAACACTATGCATTTTAGTTTGACCATTATTTGGAGGAGCGTTCAGGTACATCACACGGTGATAGCGCGAGGCACGCGGTTGTTTTAAAAACAGGCTAACGAAAATACGTGGCTAGAATCGCAACTAGAACAAGACTGAAAACACTATCAATTGGGTTCTTTCAGATTTTCTATTTTTTATTACAAAAAATTGATTGAAAAATTACAATTTCAAGGGATTTTTTTTACGATGTCATATGAATTTTCTAGCGCGGTTTGAAATAGCGCTTTTTCAAATCGCTCGCAAAATCCTCCATTTGTCGCGCATGCGGTTTGACGTCACATCAATATGGGCGCTGACTTCGTAATGAATTTCCCGCCTTTTATAATGGACGGGTATGACGTCATTAGCCAATAACGGGCGTTAAAAGCCACTCGTAATTTCGTGTTTTTAAAACATAAATTTATAAAATGAAAACACCATTTTTGATCATTGTGTTTTATATCGTTGGAATTGTAAAAATATACTTTAAATATTTATAACGTTTTCAAGGATATTCATGCTATCGGGAACAACCCAATTATCTAAGTTTAAAAATATGGACGCTGTCGTCAATCGCGTTATTCGCCGTAAAACATCCTAAATAACCGACACAAATTACGTTTTAATGTCTGAACTGTAAATCCTTTAATATTTTTGAATCTTGCAGTATTTATATAAAATGCCGACGATAAGACTGATCTGAGCTATCTGTGGTGTGGTCCTCGTAACAATTCGTTAAACATGGCCTTCTATTCCAAAAGCCGTGGTGTATCATCACGAATACATGTCTAAGCATACTTGATTAGGCGGAATCAACACCATTGTGGGACTCCAGATAGCAAAATACTATATATTATATAAGTTAAGAAAATCAGTTTCTCTAAATTACGTGCGTAGTGGATATTATTGATAATCAAATCACAAAAAAACAATACTTGGAAAAACAATTTGTTATAGGAGAAATAAGAAAAAAGAAGTCTGAGAAAGTTAAAACAATAATTTTAGAAAGAAAAACTTGTGTAAGTGATTTGGCTGCGTAGAGTAAAAGGAAAATGATTACACGAATAAGAGTGAATGAGAACGGACAATGACACGATAAAATAAATGAAAACTTATATTTTTATATCTAATCCACGGAAGACAAGTGTCCGAGTAGATTAATGTAAGAAGAAAAAGAAAGAAGACAAATAAGTTCCCTTATACGAGTACTTATACAGAACAATCGTAAAAGCAAACTAGTGCAACCCTTTCTGACATCAAATCTGTTCACATGGCAAGCGAGACCATTTATTTACAAAGGTATTTGACATTATAAACGACACTAGACTTGTCGTCGGTCGCTCCACTGGGTCGGCCCATTAAGTTCATACAAAGATGTTAGAGATGTCGCATAAAAGGACTTTTATCACGCAATTTATTCCAATCCCTGAGCGCAAATACAGTACGTCATAATGTTATCCCCATGTATATACCCGGGCTCGTTAAAAGGAAATATTAACTGTACATTTCTTGTATGGGGGGTCGCCTTTCAGATGTGCCGAGTTGGTAATTTGCGGGTTGATGTTAGCGTTAATGAGGAATTCCGGTCCAACCCGGAATTGAATTTAAAAAATGTTTTCGTGTGGACGCGAATATTTAAAAATTTTGAAGTAAGATGAAATATCTCAAAAATGCACGCAAAAATAAATACAAACAGTTGAAATTAATATCCATTTCAAAACCGTAAACAATGACGTCACTCCTTGCATCTACGTGTAGTGTTCCGGTTTCCGTTTTTAAAGCCGTACCGAACGTTTTCCCGCCATATTATCTGTGCTTCGGCCGTCCGCGTCCGTCCTGCGTCAATTTGCATAGAATTTTGACAGTTTTGTTACTGGCTGGAGAAATACCACCTACCGCCGCGCCGGCAGCCACCCGTTTTATGACGACACCCTTGCAAAAATGACGCACTTAGTACATAGTAGTATTTGGCGCGGTATTTGATATAAGGATTTTTAAAAAATCGTATCTTCATTAATAACACCCAAAAATTTTTTTTTGGCTATTTAAATAGTACGCTAATAGAAATTATATTTTAGAAAACAGTGGCATTGCTAATTAGGTTCTTTCCGATTTTCTATTTTTTATTTTAAAAAATTGATTGAAAAATTACAATTTCAAGGGAATTTATTTTTTATTTTTACGATGTCATATTTAAATTTTCTAGCGCGGTTTGAAATAGCGCTTTTTCAAATCGCTCGCAAAATCCTCCATTTGGCGCGCATGGGGTGTGACGTCACATCAATATGGGCGCTGACTTCGTAATGAATTTCCCGCCTTTCATAATGAACGGGTATGACGTCATTGGCCAATAACGGGCGTTAAAAGTCACTCGTAATTTCGTGTTTTTAAAACATAAATTTATAAATGAAAACAACATTTTTGATTATCGTTGGAATTGTAAAAATATACTTTAAATAGTAATAACGTTTTCAAGGATATTCATGCTCTCGGAAACAACCCAATTGTCAGCACCATCTGAATCTGCAGATGTAGAAAGTAGGGGCGAGAAAATTTTACGTGGTATTGAGGTCGTCTATCGCGTTATGATATTAAATGAGAGGTTGATTACTGATTTATTTTTTAAAACCAGGTTATAAAAATTCAAATTATTTGAATCATAATTTTGTAGAAATAATTTTTAAAACATAATTATATAAAATAACATTGAACAAATAATCTAAGCCGTGTTGATAAAGGACTATTTCTATCTCGCCGAGAAATAATATCATTTGTAAAGGACATTTTTTTAACTTTCGCTTCAATATAAACGTATCTATAAAATATGAAAAACTTAATGTATAAAATATTCCAATTCACGAGTATACTTGAATTTTCGGAAGCTAAAAAACATTTAGAAGATAGAAACAGAGGTATCGAATGTCAATTATTATTTGTCTCTTCTAATTGAGTTTGAGTTTTCAGATGTAGAGAAAACAAGGGTATCGCTCACATCTTAAAAACGGAGATTAATAAAACATCAAAATACTTTTTATGCTAATACTTGAAATACACACCCCAGTAGCTCAAGCACAGATAACTATCGACGTAGTTAAAAGCGTGCTATTCACGTGCTAACGCTAACGATTTTAGCGATCACAATGACATATCTTTCAATACTGCGATCGCTGAGCCGAGCATCGACGATCTGAGCCGAGCGGAGCCGAACTACGCTATATCGCGTCCGTCCGTCAAACGTCAAATCATTGCGCTTGTCGGATTTTTTATTATGTCGACTGCTTTTCTCAATATTTGGCTTGCCGAAAACCTGCTAAATTATAATAAAGATTGAATGAAGATTTGTGCGAATAAGAAATATCTCGGGAAATGGCTCGCGACTAGTATGCGCTCGTTTAATGATCCTGATCGATAACTTTTAACGCGTATTCCACTGTGATCGCGAAAACGTTAAACATCCATGGGTAAGAAATCGTTATCACGTCGCTTATTACCGAGTCGGTACTGATCTGTTATCGAGCAACAGTTCATAATATGTTTTAAAGATAATATGTAATAATGACGGTGGGATCTAGGATAATAAAAAAAAATAATTTAGGTATAAATTAATGTAAAAGGCATATATTTAAAAAAAAAAAATTTTTTTTGATCTGTCTTTTAAAGTTATTTATAATTAACTAACAATCACGCCATTTCACCGCAGGGGTAGGCAGAGATGATAGAACGCCATACCACTCTATCCTGGCATACTTCCTTTGCTTCCTCTACATTTATACATCTTCTCATGCACATACGCCGATTATTCCGACTTTTCACATGTCCACTTTCAAGTACTTGTCGTAGGTACTTGGTCATGCCATGTCTTTCTCGGCCTTCCTCGGCTTCTACATCCAGGCACACTTGCATTTAAACATCTTTTAGCCGTACTTTCATCACTCATTCGCTCCACATGACCAAACCATCGTAAGAGCCCTTTCTTGGTTTTGTGGATAATGCTTATCTCAGCCTTGCACTCTGCTCTAATTTTGACATTTGTACACCTATCATACATAGTCTTACCACACAGAGATCGCATTTCAACAGCATTCAGTCTACTTTAACCCTTTTTTTTTAACACCACGCTTCACTACCATACATAAGGGTTGGTACCAGAACTCCGTTGTGTACTGCCAATTTTGCTTCTTTCGATAAGTTCTTATTTGCCACTATGGATTTTAAGGTACCATTAACTCTGTTTCCGGCACTAACTCTTCTCTCCATGTCCTTATCCACATTTCCGTATCTTGTAAACATACTTCCCAAATATACAGTAATAAAATAATTACAGTAATGAAATAAAGGATTCCCCAACTTATCCGTATAAAATTAGTCTGTTATCGACTTGGTGAGCGCACTCAAAGAAGTCGTAGGAACGCACTACTAAGTAGGTACTTACTAGTATCTCAGCCCTGACTGAGAAATAATTCACTCAGTACAGAGGAACAGTGTAATGTATTAACTGATTATCGACTGATTATTGAATAATTATTGACTAATTACCTGATTATTAAGTGACTATGCTCCTCAGAGCTCTAACTGGGAATGCAGGCACACAACAGACATACTCCATACACGCACACGTTCGTACATCTTCTGTCGCCTTTACACACAGTCTCTTTCACACACATATCTCACAAACAGTTTGTGCAAACGGATCCAGGTTCCGGGTTCCAGGCAGCCGAGTACTGGTAGATTAGTGCCGCTTATCAGAACCCGTCTACTGTTTCTAGCTCGAGGAAACCTTTTCACTTTCCGGGCTAGAAATGGGATGGCGATGTATAAAAATGTCCAGTTACAATCCCTCCATTTGGTACAATTATTGTTCTTTCAGTTTTGTTTTCAGCTGATGATTACGACGATTAATAAAAATAAGCAGAAGCCAGTTATTTAAGAAAACATCCGCTTATTAATTACTCACAGTTAGTCAGTCGCAGAAGAAAGCAAATTGCAAAAATTTGACAATTTGAAAAGAACCACCTTCATACGAAATATTGCGTAAATTGACGTGAGTTGAAATGCGATCTCTCAGGCAAATGTGTGGTAAGATTACGTATGATAGGTGTACAAATGTCGAAATTAGAGCAGAGTGCAAGGCAATAAGCATTATCGACAAAATTAAGAAAGGTCTGTTACGATGGTTCGGTCATGTAGAGCGAATGGATGATGAAAGAACGCCTAAAAAGATATATGTTGCGACTGTGCCTGCATGTAAAAATCGAGGAAGGCCGAGAAAGACATGGCATGATCAAGTAAAACAAGTGCTTGAAAGTGGGCATGTAATAAGTCGGAAAAATCGACGTGCGTTCATGAGAAGATGTATGAATGTGGAGGAAATAAGTGTGCCAGGACAGAGTGGTGTGGCGTTCTATCCTCTCTGCCTACCCCTTCGGGGAAATGGCGCGATGGTTACTTAGTTAGTTAGTTGACGTGAGTTTGAACGTAAGTTTTCAAGATTAAATATTTATTTACATGTGATTTATGAATGTTTCATGCGTGGATTCAACCTTGGACTGGTACTGAATCGTTTGACTGATCATCTTACGTAATGAATTTGCCATTCATAAAATAGAGTAATGTAATAAATGATCAAGATACACCGCACTTGGTGTACGATGCGGTGCCCTATGCACCATTTGAGGCGGATAAGGGAATGAAGTGTAGTAGTAATGTAGAAATTCGACAACATTATGATTTTAAGTTCGTAATGTTATTAGCCTCCATTATGTTTAAAAAAACACATCAAAATAATATTAATACGTCCGAAATGTTTTCCCTTTTCAATATAACTTCATTTATTGGCATTTGATATGCCTTTGAGTATTTTTTTATATACTTAAACAAGTCTCGTTCGTACACGGGACTCGGATATTGAAAAAGACAGTGAGATTTGAGCTTTTTTATGCCTTTGTGAAAAACAACGCCTATATTTTTTGTTCAACTTTCCCTTGTATGATGAAAATAATTTTAAAAGAAAGGGTTTCAATATCTGTATGTAAAGTTAAACTTCTAAAATAGCAGATTTGTTTCAAAGAAAATTTAAATCGTTGCCTCGAGCTACAGGGAAGATTGGCTAGAAGATAACAAATATACATATTTATACGTACATATTATGTACTTATACACCCTTATGTATGGTAGTGAAGCGTGGTGTTGGAAAAAGAAGGATGAAAGTAGACTGAATGCTGTTGAAATGTGATCTCTCTATGTATGATAGATGTACAAATGTCGAAATTAGAGCAAAGTGCAAGGCTGAATTAAGCATTATCGACAAAATTAAGAAAGGGCGTTTACGATGGTTTTGTCATGTGGAGCGAATGAGCGATGAAAGAACGCCTAAAAGAAGCTATAATGCAAGTGTGCCTGGATGTAGAAGCCGTGAAAAGCCGAGAAAGACGTGGCATGATCAAGTACGACAAGTACTCGAAAGCGGACATGTGAAAAGTCGGAATAATCGGCGTGTGTGCACGAGAAGATGTTTGAATGTAGAGGAAGCGAGGGACGTGTGTCAGGAAAGAGTAGAATGGCGTTCTATCCTCTCTGCTACCCCTACGGGAAACGGGTGTGATGGTTAGTTAGTTGCAATAACACAGTCTTTGGTGTTTTTAGCTGACATTTGTAAAATGTGCTTAAATAAATAATACGTCATTATGTCTTAATAGTATTTTTATACTTATTTATAAAATAACTTGGTAATACTCAATCTCAATCAAAGCACAATTTCATCTTATAAACAAAAAATGCCTGATTAGATGCGGGAGTATTACACTAATAATGTAAGGTAAAAGTGTAGTTTGTTCCGCATGCAAGTTTTTAATGAATACTCGGAAGTAAGTTCAAAGTCTTCAGTTGTCTGTAAAACGTTATTCAATTAGTTTTAAACAAAAGCAATCAATGAAAATCGACTTCCAAGTTTTGATCAAAGGAAGTCTTATGTAGTCCAAAATAGTAAACAAAGAATATTGAAGGAAAATTATACATTTCTGTACGAAAATGGCGCTACATAAATGATTTGCATTAGCCTACTAGCGAGAAACTTGACTTCATGTGGTTGACGATGTACTCTTTATTATATTATTATTATTACAGACAAATAAGTCTCTTTATCTACCTTCGTTAGTAAGAAAATGAAGACGAATCAAAGAACAACTTATATTATGCTGGATACAAATGTTATGAATGTTTTTAAACGTTACTTATTAATTTAAAATGGCAGGCGATTTTGTAGAATATATTTTTTAATTTGACCCTCAGTTTTCGAGAAAATTGAGTACGAAGTTGATTTTTTTTTCAATTTTTTTTTGCAAATTGTTTTCAAATATCATGTATTTAGTAAAATTAATACGATGCATAAAGAAAACAAAACAAAAAAACGCGTTTTAATAACAATTTGAGCAATTTTACTTAATCTGCTATACTTATAAAAACATTTGTTAGAAAAAAAAAAAATTTAAGCTTAGATTAAAAAGTCATTTTACTCAATCATCTCCAATTACGATGTAGATTCACCAGTTTTAGGGTTGTACTACGAGTTTTGTTAACACCCTGTATATATGAACCGTATGATTAAATTTTTGTAATAGAAAATAAACGTTAAAAAATATCAAGAAAAAGCGTAATGCGTAGGCTTTGTTTTTTTTTTATCAAAACCATAAATATGTTTATATTTTTATGAGAATTTTGTAACGTTTGTGAGGCTCGCTTATTTTTATGTAGGTACTCAACTTGATAATAAATACCACGAATAGGATCCCGGGAAATTGACGAATATCAAAAACCAATTACTTGCGTACAATTGTACAGGGCATCAGGTTCTCGGCGTTGACAATCCGTCGGCAGTTTGCGTCAGAACTGCGGGACGTAGACCTGACCTGGGAGGATGCGCGGGAACTGGCGGCCGATCGCTTGGCTTGGAGGCAGTTTGTGGAATCCATACGCTCCACTTAGGGAGCGGATATGGTATGATGATGATGTGTACAATTCAACTGTTCGCCCGTTAGTAATTTTGCAAAAGCCGTATTATAATAATGTAGGAATCCATATCAGTATACATCGTATTTGAAGACGAATTGTGTAATAGACTTTTTTAATCTGAGCAAGAAAAAATATTTTTTTTTCTTCTCACAATAGATTTTAATTAGGAATGGGAAGATTAACAAATTCTTATTATTTAACGCGTTTTTTAATTTTGTTTTGTTTATGGATAGTATTAATTTGATAACATGCTATTTAATCAAATTTGCAAAAAATGACGAAAAAAAATCAACTTGGCACTCAATTATCTCGAAAACTAAGGGTTAAATAAAATTTAAAAATTCTAAAATATCGATTCCAAATATGATGTAAATATGCTTGTACATCGAGTTTTGTTACACCCTGTAGAAATTTCAAAAAATTTCTAAATAGTGACAATTTTATAAGAATTGATTTCAGTATCCCATGTAATTGACCACGCCAAAGACATGCTCGATCACAGTATCAGTCACACGATTCGGTAATATGCGAACGTTTATAAAAATTTGAGTTTCTAACCCATGGCGCTTCAACGTTTTCGCGATCAAATGTAACAATCGTTAAAATGTTATCGATCGTGGATTATTAAACGAGCGCATACTAGTGGCCATTTTCTCGTTTATAGTCTTATTCGCTACCCCTATGTAATTCATACTGCCTAATATATGTATTTAGCCGGTTTTCGGCAGCCAAATATTAGAATGTTCGAAATAATAAAAAAATCAGATAAGACGCGATGATTTGACGTTTGAATATTAATGCCGCGTTATAGCGTTGCATCGACCCCGTTCGTCTCAGATCTGCTATGTATCGGCTATCGATACCCGGGTATCGAACGAATGTCCACTTGTTAATAATCTCTGTGATCGCTAAAATCGTTTAGCGTTAGCATCGGTGAATAGCACGCATTTAACTACGTCGATAGTTTTACTGTGCTTGAGTACAGATCATTGGCATGGGTCCTATCATTTATATAGCACGCTTTTAAATACGTCGATAGTTATCCGTATTAAATGTGGGGTGCCATCCCAAAAGTAAATATTAAATAAATAAATAATAAATAAAATATTAAATCCGATCCGATTTGTTTGCACAAAAATTACCATTGAGCGTAACATCCAAAACGAACGGATTCGGGAGGTTTTGTGACTAGGCGTCTACTTCTGCCCCGAAATTATATCCACCGCAAAATGGTTTCGTTCGCTGAAAAGAAAAAAAAGAATAGCACAGAACTTTCACCACGCAGAAATGAACCATCAAGAAATCACATGGAAATATGGCTTTAAATCCAAGGTAAAAATATAATTCTTATGGCTCCGGTAAAGCGAAAAAAGAAAACAAAAAGGTTTTGTTATTTTAGGAACTCCACTGCGGACGATTCTTGTGTACAGACAGATTGACGTTAAATAAAATTTCAATTTAAAGCTTTAGAATTTAATCATATTGTATCAACATGATGTTTTTATTGAGTGGGTTTTTGTGAGGGTTTCAGACGCAGAATATTTTTAAGAGAAACCCCAAACAAACAATAAAAGTAGCTATGATTTAATATTTGGGATGCGGAGGTAAAGTTAAGTAAATAAATAAAGAAGTTACAGATATTATTGATACCCCAACAGAGATAGAGAAACTCTGGAAACGAATGTGGGTTTTATCTAGGTTTTTTACAGGGCTTATGACCTGTTCATTGGCTCGGTTAAGTGGCTACTTGATTGTACTACAACATTCCCATTCCGCCCATCATCTGATAACGATATAATGACATTTTTTTGTCTACTACTACTACTACATATGTATATTGAATTTGTACAGCACCTTCAACATTTGAGTTTGTGTTTCGACAATTGTCAACATTTTTTCTCTTTAACCCAGCCAATAAGCCTGGTAAACGCCTAGATAGCCAGACATTCGTTTCCAGAGTTTTCTGTCTCTTTTTGATATCAATAATATCTGATATCATTTCCCAGCTGGTATAATCCAGTAATTTGTTCTAAAAGTATTTTTATACATTAAAAAAAATGTTAAAAGACAGTTACAGTTTGAGATGGGTGCATTCTCTCGACATTTTATTGAGGAGTCTGATAGGATGACTTTGCGGCAGATTCACTTATTAATATAAATATTATTTACATGAATAAAATAAGGCAACAGGGAAGTTCGTATTGCCCCTGGAATTTAATCTACGAGTATACTAATCATCCAGTTAACCTCTTCTCACTCAATACAGGTAGGGTTAAAAGCTCCTTACTCTAATAAGTTTTAAGTTAAAGTTTGGTAAGTGACCCTTCGCAATGGGATACCTCTGGTGTTATAATTTCTTCATATCAGAGGTGCTATTAACCCTTTAAGGTTAAATACACTTAAAAGATGTTCGATTTATTTTTATAACGTACATAATATGTACATTTTTATATCCTCCCAACTATCTAATTCCCCCCCCCCCCCCAAAAATTCATTTATCAAAACCTAGACGAAAATGTCACTATTCAAAGACAATTTAATATCCTGTGTCTTTCAAATTTTTTTAGTAAAACATACATTCGTAGATCGTTTGAAGAGAAAAATCACCGCTTCTTTGGACAAAGAAATCTGATAACTAGAGAGCGAGGTAGTCGGAAACAGGCGGAGTGGAGACGTTTCCTGGACAAGGCCTGGACGCTGGATAGGCTGTAGCGGTGGGTACTATGGTGGTACTATAGTTTAATATTTTAGGAACTAAAACTTGAGAAAAACATCTAGAGAATGAACGTAAGAACGATTTGGGTGTTTTATATTCATATCGCCTAAAACCAATGCAGCTTGGAACCTTCCAATACTATAAGATTTATTTCCGTTGGAACTTTGATTAATTAAATATTGAATATGAAGTTTACGCTTTGAGCGCTTCCGATCGAAATGCTCTCACATGTGGATACAGGTGTGACACATTAACAGAAAATGCCATCCCAATTGATAAGATCAAATACCATGACAGTTAATACTTAAATAGTTGTAAACCCATTCACATGAAACAAGACTATTTTATCTTCATTTTATATCGATAATTCTAAACACGTCTCGTATCTTATCTAATATCTAATATTTTGGTGTATAGCATACATATCTTGCAAAATTGTTAGGCTAGCTCAAGTTTTTACAATGAAAAAACAACGTTATGAACGTTTTAACATATCCGCCTGTGAGATAATTATTATTACTGCAAAAGACACGAGAATGCTCGATCAATGGACGTTTAATTGGCGACAACATAAATCTAGCGAGGCAATTTAGTATGGGGGCAGATGTAGGGAACCATTTTTTGTTGTTATTCTTTTTATGATAATTAGTGATGAATGAAAGTAATGTTTGTGGCTATCGTGAGTGTGAGTGTGGGTGAGTGTGAGTGTGTATCTGTGAGTCATACATAAAAATATGGAAAGAAGGAAAAGGAGGCAGGAGAGGCTTTGAGAAAGAAAAAAACAGAACAAAAATATATATAACAACATTTATTATAATGAATACAAAAATATTTGTAGAGATGATTGCCAAAAAATGCTTTACAAATCTTCTCAACAGATGACACCAGCATAGAAAAATTCTGTAAAGCGAACGACGAAGACGATTTCAATATATAGAAGTTCCAAAATATGTCATATATGGTTATCAGATGATGGCGGAATGGGGAAGGGGGGGGGGGTTGTGTAGTACGTCAAGTGGCCACTTAACCCAGCCAATTGACAGGTCATAAGCCCTGTAAACGCCTAGATAACCCACAGTCGTTTCCAGAGTTTCTCTGTCTCTGTTGGGATAACAATAATATCTGAGAAAAGCTTTAGTTAGTAACAAATAATAGTGAATGTCACATAATATTTATTATATTTCATGTGTATTTTTAACTCCGCTTAGATCTTTACTGTACAGATTGTACTATTTTCCAAATTCTGAATAAAATATTTTTTGGAGTATTGTGTAAGATAATTCTTTAACAATAATTGTATGCCTCAGTTGCACAGCCATCGCCCATTATAGCGTAACCCAAACGATTATGCAGAATGTTTGCCAAAATTGTGTTTTAAGACGACATAATAAACAATAAGTTTATTGATGGATAAATAGTCACCTTGACACAACGCTAATAAGTGAAATCGGTCTGCGTGCCAATTTACGACTGCGTAATCCAGACATTTTCAGAGTTGAGCGCTTTTCCTCCAATACAGGATATTGGTTACAATCCTCTCTCTCGTATGTGCAGAGAGTACAATGTAATACACAGGGACAGCACTGAAGGTACAGATGGGACATCTTCGGAAGCTCCGTAGACGGTTCAAGAAAAGGTTGTTCTTGAGATATGTGTAATCACTCTTGCTTTTATATTTACTTAAATTTATATTTACTTAATCATTATATTTACTTATATTTATATTTACTTAATCATTGCGTGTATGTCACTCAATTAAGCACGATGTGAACAATTTTAAAGGGCAATTGGTCTACCTAGGCATATTTTGAAATATTTTTTGTATTATATTTTTATCCTTTTGTCTGTTATTGTTCCTAACAAAATTAAAAAATAAAAAATATTTTTTTTTTCATGTTTTTTCACATTGAAGCTATTTGACGCTTTAATAACCCCATGAATAATAACAGATGTCATAAGGATATGTATAATAAACATTACAAAACTTTGCAATCAAAAATAATATACTCGTAAATGCTGCGGGTAGTTTTTACGACTTAAAAAAATATTTAAAATGAAAGAAAGGCTAAAAGAATGTTACGAGCGTTCCTGGGTGCAGAAGTCAAGGAAGGCAGAAAAATACAAGTGGACATTTGAAAAGCGGAATAATCGGCGTGCGTGCATGAGAAATGTATGAACGTGGAAGAAGCAAGGGAATAAAATACTTTATTGTAAGATAATTTAAGTGGTGTAACTTACCAACTTGGGGTGCTTTGTATGAGGACTAGTCTATTGCTAAATCCATAGATATGACAAGATGTAGAAAAAGATTCGAAGAGAGAAATTTTTATACAGTAGGTTAAGATAGGTTGGGTTTAATAAAATAATTTTAATCAAATGGCTATTTAAAAGCAATATCCTTTATAATAGGTTATGAAATTTATACAGTAGGTTAATGATAGGTTAGGTTAAATAAAATAATTTAAAATCAAATACATTTTTAAAAGCGAAATGTAACCAAATGAAGGCGTGTCCAACCAATCACAGCTTACACCTACACACCTACACATTCTACGATCCATAGAGTAAAAATATTTTGATATTTTGACAGCTGCACCCCAAGTTGTTAAGTTACACCATTTAAGTTGACATACTGGGGAAGAGAGGTTTGACTACCCCTGGTGGGTTTATACGAACATATTCGTTCAGCAACCGATAGGACGTCCTTTCGGGTCTCGCTTTGTTTGCCCTAAACTCGAGCATAAGGGAGCATTAATTATTACGCGTATCAAAATGGCGGGAAAGCGGCCCGTTCACAATACGCGTCATCTCGGATCTAATTTCATTTACATCTCCGAAGGCGGATCAACTTATCAACAATGGCCTCACACGGCAGGACGCCATTCCCAGCCCAGGCCCAGCTTCGCAGGAAGAGAAGCAGATTCTAGGAATACGTACAACTGTCATGGAAACACAACATAACAAACAGATTCGGGAAAGTTATAGCCGGAATCCAAATTATTGAACTTGGTGGAAATTGTATTTTACTTTGAATCTGATATAGCATACGTTAAACTACGGCAAAGTCATGAAATCTGTGAGATATGTGTGTGAAAGAGACTGTGTGTGAGGGTGACAGAAGATGTACGAACGTGTGTGTGTATGTAGTATGTCTACTGCGTGCCCGGCATTCCCAGTTAGAGCTCTGAGCAGCGTAAAAAGTTAAACCGTGTATTATAATAAACCCGTAATATTGTCACAGCCGTGAATTACTAAAAGCCCCCATACCAATACATCACAGTGGCGCAGTCGGTAAAAAAACGTACAATTAATCGCGGATTAATTTGTAAATCACACGTTATTTTGTTTTTAAAAAGATCGTGGAGAGCGATCAATACACGGGCTGGTGACATTCGGGCGTACTACCGTGGGTAGTAGTTTTTTCTTCGTGGGTGAGGAAAAGACTGAGGAACTGAGGTATCACCGAAGAAGAGGCTATTTCTGTAACAGGCACAGAGGGAGCAGGGTTTCTTTTCGAGGATCATCGAGGGATCTTCGTGGGATTTTTGGAGATGGCCCCTATGTAGCGAGCACGTAGGGGCACTTCAAGAAAGAAGTCTTCTTCGACGTCTACGAGGGCGGCAGCGTGTGACGTTGGACGCTTCGTAGACATCCCATCGCAGAGGACTCCAGCATCAGGGACGGCGCGTGGAGTGGACTGGCGGTCCGGGTCGCTGCAGAGAGGACGAGAGACGGAGGGCCATCCTCTATTGGTTTCTTTCCGATTTTTTTATTTTTGATTTAAAAAAATTGATTGAAAAATTACAATATCAAGGGAATTTATTTAAATTTTTACGATGTCATATGAATTTTCTAGCGCGGTTTGAAATAGCACTTTTTCAAATCGCTCGCATAATCCTCCATTTGGCGCGCATGCGGTGTGACGTCACAGAAATATAGGCGCTCACTACGGAATGAATTTCACGGTAGACGGGAATGACGTCATTAGCCGATAACGGGCGTTAAAAATCATTCGTATTTTCGTGTTTTTAAAACATAAATTTATAACTGAAAACAAAAATTTTTGATCATTGTGTTTTATATCGTTGGAATGAGGGAATCCACTGTTTTCTAAAGTATTTTTTTTTCTATAAACTTACTATTTAACTAAACAAAAAAAATATATTTAATATTTTTTATAAGTTATTGATGAAGATACGATTTTTTTAAAGTTGCACATATTTCAAATACCGCGCTAAATACCAACTATGTACTAACTGCGTCATTTTTGCAGGAGTGACGTCATAAAACGGGTTGTTTAATGGCCATGGTATTTCTCCAGCCAGTAACAAAACTGTCAAAAATCTATGCAAACTGACGGGGAAGCCCGATTAAAATATACCGTCGACTCAACTGTCATATACTGTTAACAGCTGTTCTAGAGAGACTGAATGGCGGGCCATCTTTTTTTGCAATAGAAGCTTGTATGTATATTGTATTCCATATTAAAATGCCATGGAACGCGGCTACGGGGGTTTAAAAACGGAAACCGGAAACACTACACTTAGATACAAGGAGTGACGTCATTGTTTAAGATTTTGAAATGAATGCTATTTTCAACATTTTTTATTAATTTTTGCGTGCGTTTTTGGGATATTTCATCCCACTTCAAAATTTTTTTAAATATTCGCGTCTACACGAAAGCATTTTTTAAAATTCAATTCCGGCTAGCAGTGGATTTCCTCATTGTAAAAATATACTTTAAATATTTATAACGTTTTCAAGAATATTCATGCTATCTGGAAGAACCCTATTGACGCGCAGTTGTTGACAATGGTAGCCGCAAACATGCCAAAAGTAAATTGATCGGTTCAAGTCTGTAAACAAAACAATTCCACGATAAAAATGCCATATTTTTCCTATAAAAATACACACTCCCTCGGGGGGTTGAGGATTTTCAGGTCAGCGAATTTGAACCAGTGCAGCGCAAAGTTGAATGCACCGCTTTCCAGAGAAAATTGTGATTTCTACCCAATGACGTAATAATTTCCGCAACTTTCAAGCTGTTAGCTAGACACTTGCAAAAACTAGAATTTTCCGAATCTTTTATAGAAAAATCTAAAAGAACTTAATTAGTAAAAAATAAAATTAGTCGCATTATAATAATTTATCTATGTAAAAATTACCCTGTTATTTAAAAAAAAAAAAAAAAACATTTTAGTTCTCTTATGATATACTCAAATATTTCAATTTCGAGGCTGTTTTCAAATAGTCGGAAAAGAACTGTGCCAGAAAGCAGGAAACAATTTTTGCTGGAGTGGGATTCGAACCTAGAGATTCTAATCCGGAGTCCCTTAATCTGCCACTATACCATAACCCGGTCTTAATTAGTATTATGTATGCAGCCCTGTTTTCGTATAATTCCAGGAACATATTTCACTATCTTTCTAAACTTCTTAAAAAAACTGAATAATATGTATTTTTACAATAATTTTAAATTCTGCATACGTAAGGCAGTGTGCTCATCATTTTTTTTACAATCATTCAAATAAGTACAGTAAAAAATATTATTGCAGTATACTATTACACTATTGTACCTTTTTGTTTTGTTTCTCGAGCGTGTATTAAATTAATTCGTTTAATATTTTTCTTACATTTGATGCGCTCTTGAGGCGATTTCTCGCGAAAATAGCGCTTTATAAATCATCCATAAATAAATAAATAAATTTACATTTGAACTCACTAAATGAGTTCAAAAGTGTTTATCTGTGTTTTACTAATTAGAACAAAAGTTTTCCATAAATATATACGCCTACAGTTTGTGGAACATGTTGTGAGTTGTGACCCTCGCGAGAATTGAGCTTATCTGGAAGATCATGGAATCAGTAATACGACCAACACGAACCCTTACTATTTAAGCCATTCAAATATATTCAACACTTTAAGATCTGCGCAAAAAGTTCTTTAGAAACGGTGGTGTTACACTAGCTAAGTCCTCCAACTTTAAATGATACAATGTACAGAAAATGTGATTTTTTTTGTTGGAATTGGATTATTTCACACTTCAAAGATGGATAAGTTAATTTAACGCAATGTGGAAAGATATTTAAGCTCCACAGTAGAGGAGTTAAACAAAATCTAAAAAAGGCCATAGTAAGCCAGTAAAAACGGATTTTTATTCTGGTGAACCAGTTAGCAAAATATCATCTGGTTTGGCCGAGTTTTGGTTTCTAAGAGCTTGCTGGGATGATTTATACTGTTCATTCTTGTGACAAGTTGCCCCAGTAAATCCTTGATTCCTACTCCCATATTCCTGTGTCTATGCCTTCCTCTATCCAAAATTCCAAAATTGTCTATGGTACTATCTTTTGCATCATTGCGGGTAGACTCAAAAATTATATGTAACATTGTTGTTATCGCATCCGTCAAAACCGCATGCCTCGTTTCGCAAACGCATCTTATAATAAAAACCGCATCTATATTCAACTTTCGAACTCTTTCAAACAAATCATCCAATGTCATTGTGTTTATTCTAATGCCCACTTTATATGAGACAGTTTCTTGTTCAGAAAACTACACAGTTTCTTGTTCAGAAAACTGTGCAGTCTGTCAAACTTCTGTCAAAAGACAAACGCTAAATATGTGTATTTTTGAAACGCGATTGTAAGTTTATTATCGTATGTTTGCTCTCAGGAAATTGTATATTTAGCTAATTATGTATATATGTTATTGTTTTTTTACGTATTAAAAGCATACAATAAACCAATGTCTATTTAAACGTTTACATAAAAAACATTGACTGTCATGTCAGCTTAAATCTGACACTAGCACACAGTTTTTCATGCAGTTTTACCTTTATACGGGACCGTTTTCAGACTGCACAGAAAACTGTGTAGTAAACTGCGCCATATAAAGATTGCTTAAATCTTGTGTTCCGTTCTGTTTTGTGATTATTTGAAGTGCAGTGCAGCCAAGTCGATCTTCCTGTTCCATCATCCATCCTAACCAAGGTAGGGGCAATTTTATATTGGATTGATTGGTGTGGGTCTCCTGGCATCGCCTGGGAGCTGGATTTCGGTCTGCCTCCTTTCTCTCGCCTTCATTCGATAATTAAATTTCTTTCCGCATCAGCAGCTTTAGTTCGTTCAAATTAAAGTCGACAAAAATTCGCCGCATCATCATCTTTGATTCGAAATTAACACCAATGTTCATAGTACTTACTAAAATTTCTTTTACTACTTACCGAAGATCAAACTCTTTTGGGATTAGAAAAATTTAAGTAATTGTCAATTTTATAAGAACGTAATAATAAAACAGAGTTAGCTCATTCATTACAGACGGTATAGGGACTTCATTACCCTTATATAAGTTTAAGGGGTGATAAAAGCGGTTTCATTATCAGCGACGTTACCAACAGTAAACCCGTGTAATCATTTCACATTTGGAGGATGAACCCGGGGCAGTTGTAACTTCTACTTTTTACACAAAAAAATTACCACTAAATAATCATTTTAATGGTCGTAAGTAGTTATTGGAGGTAAAATTTGGAGGGGAGCAAGAATTTGATGGAGAAGAAGCCCTACGCGCTCAGACGGCAACATTTTACAGGCCTATAATATTACTGAATATTTGGATTGATCAAAATGAAAAAATAGGTGAAATTCACATTTCCGTTGCTGACCTCGCACTTGTATTCAGAAGAAATACATCTGTCGTGGATCTTCTAAATCTAAATTATCGGTTGGTTGTTGTCGTTTTCGTAGTTTTCCAAAAAATTACTAACCTTGTGGAATTTCCTGTATTAATCTAAATGTATACCTAGTTCATTACGTAAATCGGTAAGGACACGGTACGTGAGTAGTGAGGCCTGGCTGATGGTGGTATTATGCAAAGCGCGGGAGGTTCTGGAAATCGCCCAAGAAGTATGGAACAAATAATGGATACTCATAAAGATGAAACTGCCATAAAAATTCCCATTATGATTTGAAATTTATAAACCTACGAAGTTCCGCTATGTGCCGCCGTAAATTTACTATAATTACACCAAGGTACTACATGTAACTAATTACAATACTTTAATATTTATAGAGTTTTACGCGAATATCTAAACTTACGCTTTTATGTGAGCAATTTCGATAATTGTATATTATAAATAAATGGCGTTGGCAAACTGATTCAATGATTAGAATTCAGATTAAACTTTAAATGATCTAACCATTACCAAATAAACTTCTTTGGCCGTCTTTACGCTCGTTCCCCCACATGACACCACGTAAAGAGCCCTTATTTTTTTGATTTTGTTTTTTTGAATTTTAAAATGCCCCC